>JABUQX010125656.1:0-15000 GCA_015478945.1 Trachelipus rathkii
TATTTTTATTTTTATTTTTATATTATTATTATTATTATTATTATTATTATTATTAGTATTATTATTATTATTATTATTATTATTATTATTATTATTAATTATTATTATTATATTATTATTATTATTATTATTATTATTATCGTTATTTATTATTATGATTTTATTATTATTATTATTATATTATTATTTTATATATTTATATTATTATTATTATTATTATTATTATTATTATATATTTATTATTATTTATTATATTATATTATTATTATATTATTATATTATTATATTATTATTATTATGATTATTATTATATTATTATATTTATATTATTATATTATTATTATTATATTATTATTTTATTTATATATTAATTATTATTATTTTTATTTTGTATGTATTATTATTATTTTATTATTATTATTATTATTATTTTATTATTATATTATTATTATTTATTTATTATTATTATTATTATTATTATTTATTATTATTATTATTTATTATTATTATTATATTATTATTATTAGTATTATTATTTATTTATTTATTTTTATTTAATATTATTATTATTTTATTATTATTATTATTATTATTATTAATTATTATTATATATTATTATTATTTATTATTTACACTGTCTCCCAAGTAGGGCTAAAGCCTGTTAGTTGGGCCAGACATCTTCTTCCTTCTGGGCCAGAAACTTCTTATTCCTAGATTACTCCAGAAAAGCTATTTCGTCGGCACAAGATTTCCGATGCTAGTCCATTTGAGTTAATACACTCAGTAGGGTTTTACCCTTCAGGTGAAACTAGCTATTCTTTTTTCATTTGGCCTCAAAATTTGTTTCTCTCAGAGCTCTTCAGAAGATAGTGATTCTAGGCGCATAGGATTCCAATGCTGGTCCAGAGTTTTACAATGCAAAAAAGTAGAAGGACCGGGTTGCTGCCCTGTCGTCCTAAAATCTATGCAAAGAAAAGTCTTCTTTTGATCCGACTGTCTTATAAAATCCAATCTTCTTATAATAGACATATCTAAACTTCCACTAGATGCTGCAGATACTATATATCATTTAAAAGTTGAAATTATTTCTTAGTTATTTAAAATTTAGCCAAAAAGAAACTAATTAGATAGCTAATAAAAGAAATAAACAACGAAACTTAATTTTTTTTAAACATCAATTTATATATTTTGAGTGTATCGAAAGAACTTTGATTTGAAGTTTTGTTGCTTCCTCTTTCTTTTTTGAAGTCATGAATTTCTATTTGATGATAATTTTTGATTAAATTTAAATTTCACAGAAATGCTAAAAATTTCTATAGAGTTATATAATTATTACTTTTTATCCGTCCGAAGGAAATTCTATCACAATATATGTCTTCATCGCAGCTTCACTTCCCTCCGACGAAAAAACATGTACATCCTTCGGTAAAACCTCTTACTGAAACTTTTTCAGCACTCTTCTCACTTTCCTCTCAGATTCCTTCTCATTTTTCTCCTCCCTGCTGTTGGCAACACGTCCATCTCCGACGGCAGTCAGATTCATTTAAATGAATGAGTCACAGAAGATTTTACTCTTCATCAGCGGGATTCGAACACTTATTAGAATCTAGACCTGGGGATAAATAAAATTTGTACAGGTTATTATTATTATTATTATTATATTATTATTATTATTATTATTATTATTATTATTATTATTATTATTATTATTATTATTATTATTATTATTATTATTATTATTATTATATTTATTATTATTATTATTATTATTATTATTATTATTATTATTATTATTATTATTTATTATTATATATATTATTATTATTATTATTATTTATTATTATTATTATTATTATATTTTTATAATATTATATTATTAACTTTATTAATGTGCAATTTGCGTCGAAGATAATTGTGAAAGATTTTCTTTCAATTTGTGTTAACGGTTTCAAGATAACTATATATTATTTGCGACTATATTTAATTTTATTTGTCTAGTCCCAGTACCTACAGAGCCGTTCTTCGTTAATATTATTAACATGTAATGATGGCTTTATTGTTATTGTTAAAATTATTTCTTATTTAAGGAGAAACTCTTCTCCAAGTTTATTTAAATAAATAAATAGTTCGCAAATGTTATTATTGATTTAAACTCGTTTGGAATCAACTACAACTCCAAAGTCTTAACCATTGTCGCTAACATGAAAACGATAGCGATAGCGATACCGTTAGCGTTATCGTTAGCGTTATAGCAAAAGTCGTTTCTTATTTAAACGCAAACTCCGCCTCATCGTTTATTAGATCGAAACAAATACTAATCGCAATTTCCATGAATTATCTTAAATATATATATAATATTATATATATATATATATATATATATAAATTATATATACTACAATTTATATAACACTATATATATATATATTATATAAATACTATATATATATAAATGAAACCATTAATATGTTAAAATAAGATCCTCTTCAATGTGCATTATCTTTAACGTCATTTTTATGTTTTATCTTTAATATATTAAATCATTTTAATAGTGTATTTAATTATTTATTTATTAATAAAAATAGTATTTATGAATTTCCTTTAACTTCAAAATTAAATATTTTTTTGAAATATTTTGATTGAATAAATCTATGGTACATAAAGCTACTATTTCATTTACTAAATTCAAATATAAAATTGTGACTTATGTATTCTATTTATAAGCAGCGCTCGGAGTCGGGGTGCTGGCAACGACTCCGAATTCAGTTTCAAAGGTTTAAAATTCACAGCTCCGGCTCCGGCTCCGGCTCCGGCTCCTGCTCCGGCTATGAACCTTATTTTATTTAAAATAAAAACTCTGCTGCGCATATACCGAAATTTTTTTTTTTTTTTTTTGGTTTCGAGTCCATTCAAAACCTTGCTGTCCCACGGCACCGACTCTGACTCCACCCAAAACCTTGCGGTGCAACGATTTCGGCTCCGGCATCGGCTCCGGCTCCGGCTCCGGCTCCACAACCCGCTGTGTTTGGGACATTTTGAATATTTTTTATGTCTTAAAACATTATCAAATAAGCCGTAAATTTTTTTTAACTCCAAATAATATTAAATATTTTAAAATATTATTAAAATCATTATTTAATTCAATGTTTAAAAACTAAAATTTAAAACAAAAATTATTTTCGTATTACCTAAATTATTTATTTATATTATATTTTAACCTAAATATCGTTGTTTAATATATTTTTGAAAAGTTTTTGTGTGAATAATTATTTTTTTATTTAATTAAAAATTGTATGTATGTATGTATGTATGTATGTATGTATGTATGTATGTATGTATGTATGTATGTATGTATGTATGTATGTATGTATGTATGTATGTATGTATGTATGTATGTATGTATGTATGTATGTATGTATGTATGTATTTTAAAGTTTTCATCCAATTAATTTCAGTAGAAAAATATATTATTACGACGCATCAATAATCTTTAAAATTACGATCAAATAATGATCTCCTTCCATATATACACACACACACAAGTATACACAAGTACACACGAACGTATACGTACACCCACACACACACACGTGCTGAAACATTCGCACACACTTAAAAGAATATTAAATAATTGCGTAACAAAGAAATAATTAACTAATTACTTTACTATTTTGAATTTAAACTTTCATGTGAAGCTCAATTTTTATTCATTAGTGAAGTTATCAAACTAGAACACACACACGTACACACCAACACACCTGCATACATTTAAGCATACACACACAAACATATATATTTATATTATATATATATTATAAATATATATATATATATTATATATATTTATATATATATATATATTATAGCTATATATTATATATTATTTATTATATAGATATATATATATATATATAGTTATATTATATAATATATATATATATATATATATATATATATATATATATATATATATATATATGATTATTACTTACGTCTACGCTCTTCCCTCAGGGAGGCCTACGGCCTGTCAGCGGAGACAACATCGATTTCACGCAGTCCTTTCCAGAAGTATACCATTCTCCATCAGCTGGCGCATTTCGGGCAGTCCATGTCTTCTCAGGGTTCTCTCCACGCAATCTTTCCATTCCCTCGGTCTTCTGTCTCGGGGCCTTACTCCTCCACTTTTCCACCACCACCTGTCTACTCGCGACTCGTTTCTTCCGGCATCCTTACTATATGCCCTACCATCTCAATCTCGCCGAATCTATCCTGTTCAACACAGACACCGCACCAACTCTCTCCCTAACCCATTCGTTTCTCACTCTTATCTCTCCTCGTCTTTCCCACTATCGTCCTCAACACCTACATTTCAGCAGCTTCGATCCTTTTTCCTCTCTTGTTGTAATGCACCATGTTTCTGCTCCATATAGTCAATATGGTACCAGTATGCTATCAAATGATTATCTTCTCACTTTATATCCATCGACCGAATCCTGTCATAATTGGATATTAACGCTCTCATGGTTTCTTCCGTTTTTTCCTTCTTGCCTCACTTCCCGTACACATCCTCCCTTGCTTGTTAATACGCCACCCAGGTAAACAAACTGATCCACATTTCTCAACCTTTCATCATCAATGACGGATCTCCACTTTCCCTATCCTCTCTACCCACTTTCATTATCACTGTCTTTTTCTTATTCATCTCTAAACCAATCTCCTTAAAATTTCTGTCAAAACTTTCCATAAGTCCTCAATACTCCCTCTCCCCAACTCCAAACATGAAAAATGATTTGAGTTCCCCATTATATCACCATCCAGAATCGGGAAGTTCCTCTTTAACCTTTCTGATTTACTACATCTAATGTAAGCTTAAAAGAGAAGGGAGACAGGGACACTACCCTGTCTGCTCCCCGTCCCCATCTCAAACCATTTCTCAATTTTACATCCAGTTCTTATTTTACACTCCCAAACGCTATAAAAGCTTTTATTGCTCTCCTCAGTCTTTCCTCCACTCCGTAAACTTCCCCCAACATCCTCCAAAGTCTGGCTCTGGGTACCGGGTCAAATGCCTTTCTTAGGTCCAGGAAGTCTATATATGCTGTTTTATTAAATTCCCAGCTCTTCTCCAACACTATTCTTAAAGCAAACAAAATATCCGAAGTACTCCTGCTCTTCCTGTACCAATATTGTTCCTCTCCCAACTGTATTATCACTCCTCTTAATCTTCCTTCTAAAATCCTTTCTTACACTTTCCGCTATACTGGCTGCCAAATAAAGCTATTTCCTCTATAGTTTCACAATCTCCAGTATCACCTTTTCCCTTATAAATGGGCAAAACAACTATTCTCCCCCATCTACCGGGAACTACACCCTCCATCCAGCATTTATTAAAAAGTTCCACTATTTTCTTCTTCAATTCTTCTCCTCCTTCTCTTATCAACTCTATCGTAATTCCATCTTCACCAGGCAATTTTCCTTTCATCATTTTTTGACAAAGCCTACTCTTATTCTTCCATCGTTATCGGATTCACCCCTTCCATCTCCTCTCCCTTACTCCTCTTCCACTCCACATTCCTCCCCTCTTCTACATTTAGGAGTTCTCCAAAATATTCAGTCCACCTCTCATTTACCTCTACCTGTGATGAAAGTACCTCCCCTTCTTTATTTTTGATACTATAAAGGCTTTTTCTTTGATTTTTTTATATGTTTTCCAGCTTGAAAAATCTTCTTCTTTTCCTCCCTCTGCATTCCTCTTCCCAATTTCTTAGCATTCTTTCGCGCACAAGCACTTTTTTGCCCTCCTCTTCACTATCTCTGCTTTGTTTCTTGCTATCACGTATTCAGCTCTTCTCTGTTCTGTTCTTCCCTCAACCACCTTTTCCTTTTCTTGTTCTTTTCGCCCACTGCTCTCTTCACATTCTTCATTCCACCACATAGTGTGTTTCTTCCTTCGTTCCTCCATTACCAACTTGGCACCCAGCGTTTCTTCCGCGGGTTTACTAATAATTTCCTGCAAATTTTGTTTTGTTCCCAACATCGTTCAACTTTTCCTTTGATTTTCTCCACTACTCTTCTCTCTTCCTTTCTTTCAGGGGCTTTCACTTTAATCACTTTTCGTTTTTCTCCAACCTGCCACTTTGTTCCTGGTACCCTCAGTGTGGCACCACCAAGCTAGATTGAGTCAAAACTTGACTCCAGGAAACACTTTACATCCTCCACTGTTCTTAATCCGTCAATGAAAATAATCTATAATGGATTTTTTGGTCAAAAACTTTCGGTGGTTTTGAGTATGCCAACCAACTATCAATATCTCGTGTGAAACTTCTTTATGAAATATTGCAATTGTATCTCTGAGTGGTCTATATAGAAATATCCAAAAAAAATGTTCATAATTTTTAAATTCACTTCTCTGTTCCAAGTGATTATCCACCTTACCTGGGTTTCTCTCGTTTTCTCCATGTTTACCCAAAATCCTCTCCACCTCATTTTCTTCTCTTTTCCCACTCTGGCATTACAAAAAATCAATACCATCAGTAGAGGCAGAACATGTCCGTCGCATTCCACCTGATTAACCCACAACAACAGGTCCTAAACCAATAAACAAGATCACAAAATGAACCCTTCTCCTGAAATCTCCTCTCTGAGTGGATGCTCCCATCTGTATGTAGCATGTTATACCTGATTCAGCCATAATAATCTAGGTATTTATTTACCTCTTAGATCTTTATAAGGTAACTCTATCATATACAAGATCTCTCGGGTTTACCCCTAACTCACTTCTTGTGAAAGTATGAACGGTGCAATCTTTGGGTCGGCGAAAATAGAAACCTACACTCCACTCGTAATAATACAGTAAATGTCATTACATCGATGCTCCTCAGTTAAAAACTAACACATATCCTCCGCCCAAATCTTTAAACTTTCTCACCCTCCACTCTCATCTCCGACATCCCCACACATCTATCAGTCTGGCCTTCATCTATCGTCAACGATCTCACCTCCTTCTTTTTCCTCTAGTACGTTTACCCACATTTTATGTATCCATATATAGAGCGTCAATTGTTAATCGTTGTTTAAATAAAGGTATAAACAACCAAACGTCTTCGATAGTTCCTTTTTTCGTTGAAACCTGAAGTCAAAGTCCATGAGTTCCGCAGTAAGGGTTCCAGAGGCTGTATCACTATGCTCCACGGAGGAAGGTGATTGCGACATGCGGAATTTTCTTTCAGGCAGTGGCTTGCTAGGACTATCCTGCCCTAGCCATTCTCCGTTGCCGAACAAGAGAACAAATTAGTTCCTATGACAAACCTAATTTCGTGTGCCCAACAGGGAAGTAAGACAAACGAATCCCATTCGAGGATCGTGGAAGTTTGGTCTTCACATGCGAACGCGCTTGAGAAATAATACTCATGCCTATGCCGATGAGTGATATTATATATATAAATAATATTATAATTCATATATATGATAATAACTAAGTACAACTCATATAAGAAATAATCTGTATATATATGACCTATAGATAAAATATTATGAGTATAGGATATACTCTATATATAAGTACTGGATAAGTTATAGTACGTGGCCAGAAGGGTGAGGTATAAATTAGGTAAGTATATATATAGCTATACTAATAACAGTTAGGTTATTTAATATAAACTATATACTAGGTGAGTATAAGTAGGTTATAAATAATTAATAAGTTAATATAAAATAATTACATAATATAGAGTTTAAATCAAAAATTATAATAATAAATAAAATATGAAAAATAATATAATATTAAATATAAAAATAATATAATTAATAAATATATATATATATAATAATCATATAAATTTAATTAAATATAATTATATAATAATAATATATAATTAATAACTATATAAATTATATAGCAATATTAAATTATGATATAAATATATTCAAATGAAATAATAATATAATTAATTTAATAATAATAAATATAAATATAAAATTTAATAAATATATAAATTAGGGAATTGGAATAAATTGCTACATTAAATTAAGAAGAAATACAAACTGCTCTGAGCTGTGCCTTATAAATTAATAATAATATATAATATATATATATAATATAATATAATAATATAATTATATATAATTATATTAAATTCATTAAAAATTATATAATATTAAAATATTTAATTAATAAATAATAATATATAAATAATTAATATAAATAAAATATAATAAAAAATAATATAATATAATAAAATAATATAATTATATAACTATAATTATATAATTATATACATTATAATAATATATTATATATATATATATATTAAAATATAAAATAATTATATATAATATATAAAATCATTAATAAAAATAAATATCTATATAAAATTAGATAAAATAATTAAATTAAATAATATAATTATATTATAAATTAAATTATTAATATTATAATTAATATATATAATATAAATATATAATATATATCGTTCTAATCACCGTATAAATTGATAATAAAGCTGTTTTTATTGCTAATGTTAAGTATAAAATATTGATTGATTAATACACTCACATAACACTCACACAACTCACCAATATATATATTTGGTACCGCGAGAAATACAGACCTTCTTACTATTTTAGACAAATTGAATTATAATCACATCATAATGTATAATATAATTTTTCGTAGGTGTTTTGTTTCTTCAATCATTTTTAGAAAACTTTTTCACAAAAATATGTAATATTGAAATAAAAAAAAATAAGTAATAATTAGAATTATGAGACCGTATCACAATAATAATAATAATATAATAAATATATAATAATATTATAAATTAATTATATTTATTAATATAAATATAATAAATTATAATCTATTAATATAATTAATATAATTGATTTTGTATTATTGCTAAAATTGAGTTAAAGAGATAGCCTAACAGTTCAATAATAGGATGTATAACATGGAAGTCGTGTGATGAGTGTCGAGATGGAAATTATGTTCATAAATATATTAAATATACTAAACTAACAGTGAATAATATATGACATATCTCTCTGCGAAAAGTTAATTATCAATAAGAATATATGATAGATATCTCTACTTAAGAATTCCGTAATTGATAATATAATCATCTGCTAGAGTATATTACTGGTATATAGTCAGAGTATTTAGTCTTCAGAGTGTTATTTATATGAGATTTTTCTTTATAAATGTGAATCTAATAATAGATTAGAGTAAAACAATCAAAAAATTGCCTAGAGACTAATTGGCGGGCTATACCTATAAAAGTTCCTATAATAATACTCTCACACACTCGCTAAACTTTGTAACATACATAGCGTATGGGTAGTAGAGTGAGTTCTCTCACCGCTCTCATCTCACTAGAGATATGTGTGCACCTTCGGAACCAACTGTTGTAAAATGGTAACAAAGTTGTGTTCTTTGTATAAAAATATAGAAAAGATAATTTAATAAAAATCTTTAAATTTTAAATTTTTTCTTTAGAAATTTATAAATTAATTTAAAATATTAGTAAATTAATAATTTCTATTATAGCATGTAGTTAATGAATGTTTGCCAATTTAATAACTAATTATTATTAATCAATATTTATTATAATTATTAAAATAATTTCCATGATTTTAATTTTATAGTTTTTTATATAAATACTAATGAACAGAACTATTATGACTATATATATATAATATAATATATTATATTGATTAAGTAAATATGATATGAGATAGTTTGAGACAAGAGTAAATAAGAAGTATAATTATAAAAGTATATATTAATATTATATAATAAATATAATATATAATATATTAATAATATTAATATATATAGTGATTAAATACTTCTTTATATATATATATATTAAGGTATACGTATTATAACACGTTCAGTAGCTTACTCACTGAGCCTATACTTGATATATCATATTATCAAATAATATGCAGCTCACCCAAATAATATATAATAATAGTAGTACTCTCTATACTATTATATTTGCTACTATTAATTAATATACATACAATATATATATATATATATATAGATATATATATAAAATATTATATATATATTATATATTAATATTTTATATATTAATATACATTAATATATTTATATTATATATTATTATATATTTATATATTAATATGATATATACTATAATATTTTATATTATTAATATATATAAGTATATTAATAATTAATATTAATAATACACATATATTATAATGTATATTATATTATATTAATTTATATAAAATATATAATATATTATGTAATATTATATAAATATTTATATATACTATTTATATATATATATATATATATATATATATATAATATATAATTAGCGTATATTAATATATTTCCTTAATATATATATAATATACTAAGTAGTATATTATATATATATTTAATATCATTAATGCAGTTATAATTATTATATACTATATTAAATATTATAATCATATAATATATAATATTAATATTATATATCATATCTATAAATTATTAATATTAATATATATATATTACTACTATTATTATATATATATGTATATTATAATATATTTATATATATAGTTATATATTAAATATATTATATATATATATTAAGTAATAATTAATTAAATAATTTAATTAGATAATCAATAAAAGAGGGTAGTTTAAAAAAAAAATTATGTTATATAATATTATATTAGAACTTTTACTTTATGATATATATATTATGTAATGTTTTGTAGCAAATAATAGTATATATATATATTTATATATTATGATTTATATATATATATTAGCATATTACGCTAGTTTAATTTAAACTATTATATATATTACTATATAAATTTTTATTAGAATAAGTGAAATACCTAAATAATAGCGTAAATTAAGAATAAGTAATATATTTCTATATATATATATTTATTATATATTATTTATTATTAATACTCTTATAATATAATACCTTGATCATGATGTAGTCATACTAACGCTAAAAGGCTATTGTCTGATTATCCTTCCCTTATCTCGTACGTAACTCCTATTTTTATATTTGAGTACTTATAGTATATACGTGATCCTCACCCGCGCTAAACTCTTTTGCATGGATCTAGTTAATTAAGATTATAATATTATATATCGAAATAGTCCGTATTCTAACGCAAATAAATAATCATTGTTTTTCCTATATTACATTTAATATTTAATAATTTATCTATACTGTGCTTATATCCTTTCTGGTAATTTTATATATACCTGTGAGGATATCATAAATTACCTAGATGATAAGAACCTATGTAATCATTACCATAATATTAACTACTATAAAATAAAGTAAAAAATATAAAGGCTATAATAACACGATTTTTTTGAATATCATTTGTGCCACAAAATATTATGCCACTGTACTATCGCACGACATGTTGTGGTCAAGCTCAGACATGTGACTCCTTTATTGATGCCGTAAATTACATGATAAAATACTTGTAGAATGAATTATACTTTCAGTCCCTTTTTTGTCATTTGTTCTATCAAGCTTTACGAGAGGCTGATTTCATCATTAAGTTATGAGTAATATGAAATATGTACTGCAAGAATATAATATAATGGAGGAATACCAAAAAGGACAGATATTTATGTAAACGGTTCGATAATGTAAGTTTGCATAGTAAATGTAATTAGTGTTTTTGCGAAGAATTCACTAATATTATACTCTTACGATACTAATATACACTCGGTCGAGTTAAGTGATTTAACGTACTGACGGTTAGTGATAGCGTTATTCACCCCTCATGCTCAACATATACTGTCGCCTAAGCCCTCATATATTACTAGCTGATAATCTATAATCACCGGCCACGCACGCTACCAGCGTCTACGCTTCTCCGCTAGCTAACTCAATAAGAATCTAAGGCTACTACGACTCGACAGTACAACTGCTACTATCCAATCTCATATATATATATATACTATATATATATATATATATATATCTATATATATATTAATATATATCATAGATATATTATATATTTATATGGTAAATATCTAGATAAATTGAAATCAGTGTATAGTTTCAGAGAAAACAATTTCTTAAGATTCAAGATTAATCTTCGGTCTAGTATCAGAAGACAGTTAAGTTAAAGTAAAGTTTTTTTTAAGAAAATTCTTTTAGTGCGGTATATGGCGTTTCCTGGAATTGATGCCATAATGCTGCGTGCCACTCAGACAAGTTTTTCTTATAAAAAGCAACTTCACTTTGCTGAACTTCGAAATATTATTAAAATTCAATTTTTTTTTTTTCAGAAAATATGCACTGATTCAAATAGAGCATGAATATCTATATTATATATAGTATATTATATCATGTATATATAATTATTATATATATAGTATATATCCTTACCAGCTTGCGACATGTTATATATATATATATATATAGATATATTATATATATTATAATATATATATATACTCACTCATATATATTTTGTATAGCCGTTACGGAGTTTGTAAAGTTAATCTTTTAATTATTTATGTTTCAAAGTCATCACTATAAATAGTATTTATAAGATAGATAATATATATTTAACCAACTATAAAAGGTAAATTAAATACTATATATATATTTATGTATGATATATAGATATATAAATATTTAGCTTTAAATACTAATAGTATCTATACTAATAGTATATATACTATAATAACATTAATATTTATGTTATAACCAGCGATCCCAGCTCATGGACTGCTTATTCAACCCATTGTGCGCGCTTTTCGTGTTGCAGTGCCGAAGTGGGCGGTCGCTCGTACATGAACTTGATATTATATCTATCTCACTATAATTATTATCTATATAATATCCATCATATAATCATATATATATATATAATATATACTACTATATATATATAATATATATATATATATTATATATATATATATATATATAATATATTATTATACTATATATAATATATTATATTATTATATAATAATATATAATCTATATATTATATATATATATATATATGTATATTATATAATATATATTATATATATATATATGCAGAGGTCTGCATTTTGAAAAAAAAATAAATTGTTTTTTATATAGTTGGTTTTTCTATAGGTATTTTTCTGCTGATTTCAAAAGTAAATATTCAACAGTTTGTGTCATGCAAGGACTTTGTTCAAATTGTAAGAACATTTACAGATGTTATAGTTTTACCCACAATGATAAAAAATTACGTAATGCAAATGAAACATACACTACACTAGTTACCAACGGCATATGAAAATTTTAACAAATATAGATATATCACGTGTATTTACAGTGAATTTTAGCAGCAATAATAATATTCTTACCTCTTGTTGCCGAAAATTGTCTCATTGTGATTTTTTGTTCACTAGTATCGTCACCAGATTTTGTGTCTTATTTTAGCATTCAGCAGTAGTCGGCCATCATGTTATTCCATCTTCCTTGGTACATTTGTTTTATAGTATTTATATCTTGGTGAAAACTTTCGTTTGCTTCTGAGATACTGCTCAAAGATTTTCAGGAATGAAATATTCAAAATATTAAATTTAGCACTCATGCTGTAACCAAGATTTTTAAACCTTTTAAGCATATTATTTACTAATGTTTTGCAACTTGGGTCTTTTCAATTCCCAAAGAATCCCTCAATTACAATTTCATGGCGTTCCATGCCTCTAGAATGCCTGTTGTCATTGTATCTTCAAAAGTAGGATGACACATCAAACTTTTTTCAAATTGGGGTCCAACAATATCCCTTTTTAACTTTTATTAGTAGAAGAAAATTTGTTGCACATATACCTTAAACAAGTACCTTCTTCGTCCATGGGTTTTAGGAATTGCTTCATAAGGCCTACTTGAATATGAAATGGAAGGAGTAGAATATTTTCCGGATTGACAAAGAGTTTGTGTTGGGCATTTTTGGAACCAAGTGAAAAGTTTTTCCTGAATGGCCACTATTTCCATTTCCAGTGATTTTTGCAATCACCACCGTGCCATTCACTCAAAATACATGGATAATTGGTGTATCCTAATTGTAGTCCAAGTACCATACCAATAGCTTTCAAATATTCTCACAAAAGCCATCCTTACTCATCATATTTCACTTTCTTCAGTAACAATTCAATTTTACTATAAGATTCTGATTAATGAACAGAATGTTCTACATGGATTGATGAATGTATATTTCCAATATGAATTAGAAATCCCTTCAAATTTTTCTTAGAACAATCTATAAATAATCTCCACTCTAAGGAGTGATGCGTTATACAAAATATATCATTAATTCCTGTAGTTAGTAATTCAAATGCTTGAAAGTTTTTCTTTTATATTTATTATTTATTAGTTTTACCCTTAGTTAGCCATTTATACATTAGAGAGCTTATAATTAATTTATTTACACTTTTTAAAATATTTAAAACCAACTTAATGTTACACAAGCTTTCGCTCCGGCTATTGCGGAGCCTCCTCAGGTGTACTGTAGATTTTTGCAGCACAAAAGGTCCATATCTTCATGAAAATATTGAAGTAATTCCACTTTACGATATCTGTACCATGAAATCGTTTTTCTGGAAATAACTAATGTTTGCTTTTCAATTGCGAGCAAAGATGCTAACCTTTGTCTTTGCCTTTGGTTCAAATAATTTTCTCACTAAATCATTCAGCTCTTCCTGGTTTAGTAATTTAGGGATGCAATCAATTATCTAAGTAATATAAACATCGCTGTCATCACTACTTTCATCTACCATTGGTTCATTGTCTGGGTCATTGTCTGGGTCATATACGTCTTCATTGATGTAGGTGGCAGTGGAACAGGTAGCTGGTTCGTTATGGGGTTCAGGTTTTACTTCAGATAGTAGGTTGGGATATGTTAAACTATTCTTGCTTTTATTATTATTTTATATCCAAAAACAGATGTCAGGCAGAAATAACAGTCATTATTAATGATTTGTGGGTTCTCTAA
>JABUQX010125656.1:25000-27500 GCA_015478945.1 Trachelipus rathkii
TGAATATTTAGTACATAAAACACATCCACCACTATAAAAAAACATGTTCAGATGATGAAAAACCAATAGGTGCATAACGTAATTAAAGTAAATGAAAATATTCGATATTTATTTTATTAAAAATGAACGAATTAACGTAGGTATTAAAATCTACATTCTATATTCTTTTAAATCAGTCAACATAAAAATTTGGAAATTTCTTAAATCTTCTAACTTCATCGTTCACCAATATTGTTTAAGCAACGAATGCTATTCTGTTGATCTTCTTCCTATTCTTTCCGACTCTTCCCGAAAGTTCTCGATAGAATCTGACATATATTTAATTTGTAAGCTTTCCTATTTCATATTTATCATTCATTCTGAATATTTTCGGTTGCTTTAGAGCAGGGATCACCAAACTTTTTTGATCTCGTACCCTTAAGACGAAAATAATTATAAGTTGTACCCCCTATAGGCCTATAACATAACATATAACAACATAACATATAACATAACATAACATAACATAGCATAATATGATATATAATATAGTATATAAAATAATATATTGTAATATTATATTATGTATAATATAATGAGAGAACCTTCGCACTCACGGGATACACGATCATACACTCGCAAGGGATCGTGAGCCTAATTCTTTGGCGTACCCCCAAATATCACTTTGGGTACCCCCAGGGGGTACGCCTACCCCACTTTGGAGACCACTGCTTTAGAGCACCATTTGTAGACTGAAAATTTTCGGCTTTTAAAACTTTCAAAATTGGTTTTCCTCAAGGTTCTGTTCTATCCCCTAATAGGTTCTTACTTTCCACCTCTCCATTTATTACATATAGATTCTTATGCTGATGGCACCTTTTTTCCCTTAAAAAAAAACAGAAAAAAAAAAAAATTTTAAAAAAAAAAAAATGCGACTCTCTCGCTCTACCGATTGAGCTACGGTAGATACTGTCTTTAATATTCTTGATCTATCTATCTATCTATCTATCTATCTATCTATCTATCTATCTATCTATCTATCTATCTATCTATCTATCTATCTATCTATCTATCTATCTATCTATCTATCTATCTATCTATCTATCTATTTATCTATCTATCTATCTATTTATCTATCTATCTATCTATCTATCTATCTATCTACAGCAGGGGTGGCCAACCCTTGGCGCATTGGATGATTATTAGTGGCGCATCACTACGGGCTACTTTTTGGAAGATTTTATATTTTAACTGGGCTACGTCAGCCTATTTCTTACGAATTTATTTAATGAAAACTAAAAATTCATTTTATTTCCAGAAATTTGTTAAATCTGGCAAGATATA
This sequence comes from Trachelipus rathkii, assembly GCA_015478945.1. Lineage (NCBI taxonomy): Eukaryota > Metazoa > Arthropoda > Malacostraca > Isopoda > Trachelipodidae > Trachelipus > Trachelipus rathkii. Next base: position 26,324 of record JABUQX010125656.1, read on the forward strand.
AAGAAGTATGTAACAAATATCGTAATGTTTATGCATTTTTTTTGTAGCGTCGACTCTCATATTCAATATATTTTCCCGCCAAAACTCATATTTGAAACATGATTTTAAATTACCTTGTAATAAAACATCGTCAATGATCATCAGTTTAAATTTTCTGTTTATCAGTGATAGTGAGGCAGTGTTCTCTCATATTTCTTAAATTATTTGCTTTTTATTTTTTTCATAAGTGAGCATATTAGAAATTAGTGCCGTATTTTTTAAATCAAAGAATTCTAAAAATATAATTAATAGAGAAATCATATATTCTGTGATTTCTTTATATATATATATATATATAAAAATAACATATATATATATATATATATATATATATATATATATATATATATATATATATATATATATATATATATATATATATATATATATATATATATATATATTTATATAAATATATATAAATATATAAATATATATATTTTGTTATATATATATATATATATATATATATATATATATATATATATATATATATATATATATATATATATATATATATATATATATGGCGCATCTGAACTCGTCTGTGAAAAAAATTGGCGAATGATATGCAAAAGGTTGGACACCCCTGATCTACAGTATCTATCTATCTATCTATTTCGTAAGTATTTCGTTGACCTTTGTAAATAAGGTTTATGAAGAACCAAATTAAAATAAGGTGATCAACAAGAAACAAACAAGACCAAAATGTTGAATAAGAAACAGACAAATAATTATTTTAGTTTACCAAACAGAATAAATCGAGGATTAACAAGAAAAGAAAAGATAATAAATAATTATCATTTGTTTGTATATTTACCGATCGTTTTAACAGTTTATATTTCGCGGTCTTATCTTCGAAGTGTAAAATATGCGTAGGTATGCAAACAGCAAACAAGTTACGTACTCTTTAATCGATTACTTGAACGAACACTTAAACATGTCACTTTGGAGTACAGTTGTAATTTATTACCTTTTGTAGTGTAGTGTTTAAGCAATAATCTCAATGCTCACAAATTACCAAAAAAAAAAAATTACAGCTTACACACACAAAACAGAACATTGTTTCGAAGATACTGAAAACTTTTTTCTCAAAATTAAGCAATAATGAAAGAAGGAAATAAGATATAAAGTGGTA
>JABUQX010125657.1:10000-16669 GCA_015478945.1 Trachelipus rathkii
AAAAAAAATTTCCTGCTTTTATTGTGATTTAATTGACCTATTTCCCAAATAGACTGCATTTGGAACAATCTAATCATCCTCGTTTTAATATATTAAATATTTTTTAATAAGATTTGATAGGAATTTATTAATAAAGATACTTAAAGAAATAATTAAAATAAAGAAATAGCGCGGATGTATTTAATAGAATAAAAAGTTTAAATGTACAACGTTTCATATTGTGTGAAAACTCGCATTCGTAGAATTTTATTATTTACATTAATGCAGAATAAGCGTTTTTTTGTTTAATGTATATAAAATGTCCTTATTTTATGCAATTTATTTAAGTATTTTTAGGCTTAGTTTTCAAAAAATTGGCTTGGTTTATTTCTTATAAATACAAATAATTATTTACTGATTAATAAGAATAAGTAATTAGTATAATATATATATATATATATATATATTATATATATATATAAAAATATATATATTTTAATTTGAGTTTATATATATATATATATATATATATATATTATATATATATATCATATTAGATATATATATAATATTATATAATTATATATATATATATATATATATATATATAATACGGTTATATATTTATATATATAATATATATATATTATTATATTATATATATATATATTGCTTTATATTATATTTATTCTCATAGTGATTTTTATATATAGTATATACTTATATATATATATATATATATTATATATATATATATATAGTCAAAAAAAAGTTTCTATTTTTTTCCAAAATTTCTACAAATTTATTTTATATTTTCATTACTTCTTACTTAATTTATTTTCAATTTTAAATCAGATTTAGAATGGTTGGGTCAGATGTGTCTTTTAGTGTATTAATTATCATTATTTGGATGGAATTATCTTTTTATTCCTAAATGATTTTTCATCAAAAGTTGGAAATGAAGATGAATATTTCATTGATCATCTATGGGAATAAAATATTTGAAAACAGTTTAAATATAGTTACGAAATAGTAACTTTAATTCGTTAAAATCGTAAAAATATAGTATAATTTTTGTTTATTTAAAATTAAATGATAAAATTATAAAGCAATTGAAATAAAATTTATGAAGTGCCATTTGCATTTTTATACTTAAACCAGCTATACTATTCTATACTATAAAGCAAGGAATTAATAATTTACTATTACTATGATATAGGGTTTTCCGAGCTCCGGATTGTTCCGCACCGCACCGCACTCGGTGCGTGGCCAACCCTATTATGATACATTCATAAGATTTAAAAGTTTTTTTATTAAATAATATAGAGAAAACATTTCATAATGTAAAACTAATACATGATATTTATAAGATTTAAGCTCTTGCTGTCTAGTGCTATAGGCAATGAATTCACAATTTAGCTATTTGATGTTCATTTACTTTCACACCAACTATCGTGTTTCTACTATATAATAGGGTTGGCTGACGCAACAGGTGCTGTGTGGTGCGGTGTTCTCATTTTGGTGCTTTCCGGTGCGGTGAGGCACACAATTCCCTAAAGTTAATATTTTGTTGTTATATTTTCCGAAACTTTAAAAAAGGAAATAAAGCTTTAATAAAAATGGAATGTTTTCTCATATTTTTATATAAAGTCTTCAGAAGTAATAGTCGTGTTCAGACAGAAATGAGAAAGAAAGAGAAAGAGGAAGTGAGGAAAAGGGAGGGACAGATAGATAGATAGATAGATAGATAGATAGATAGATAGATAGATAGATAGATAGATAGATAGATAGATAGATATAAAAAGAGAGGGTGAGAGATAAATAGGAGAGAGAGAGAGAGAGAAGAGAGGAAGAGAGAGGAGAGAGAGAGAGAGAGAGAGAGAGAGAGAGAGAGAGAAGAGAGAGACTTTGAAGAAAATCCATTTTATTTAATACAAAAGTACGGATTTTATTATATATATATCATATATATATATATATATTATTATTATAATATTATTTTATATAGTAGTAATATTTATATACTATATATATAATATAATAGCTTATATATTATATATAACCTCAAACCGAAGGCATATGCCCATCCTTCAGGCAGAATAGATTCTCTGAATAATAAATAGGTATATTATATATATACTATATATATTTATATATATATATTAATAATATATAGTTATATCTATATATAATTATTATATATATCAATATATTTATATTTATATATATATATATATATTATATATATATATATATATATATATAATATACTATTATATATATATTTATTATATATAATAGTTATATATATATTAAAGTATATAATAATATAAAATATAATGTATATATATTTATATATATATATATATATATATATAATATATTATTATAATATATATATTATATACGGTATACTATCTTATATACCGAATAAGATAGAATATTCTATACTATAACTATAATATAGTAAATAATATATATAGTATACTATATATATATATATATATATATTATATATATTCAAATATTATTACCATTAAAGGACGGCATATGCCCTTCGTTTGTGAGGTTAACCTCTTGAAGAAAGGAAAACACTCACTTTGTGATCCCCTGATCACCACGTCACACCTCCAAGGGAAGACCTGTATGAGAGGAACCCCTACAGTATACTGTCCTAAATTCATTTGCTATTTCCATAGCCATCTAACAAAAACATGTTACATGGTAAATTAATCTATGCAACGAAGTCCTCAAAAACTCGGATAAGAGAACTGAATAAGTTTTTGATAAATTTAAAAAACTTTTGCCCAACAGATAAAAAAGGTACAATTCTTTTTCCACACTTTCAACAAAAAAAAAAAAAAAAAAAAAAAAAAAAAACAAAAAAAAAAAAAAAAATTTTTTTGTCTTTGTATTTGCCATTAAAAGGTTTTAAAGAACTAATAAAAGTTTTTAATGGAAACGTAAAATTTTAACAAGGATCTACTTCGATATATATATAATATCATATTATATTATATATATATATATATATATATATAAGATATATATATATAAATAGTATATATATATACTACTATATACGTATATATATATATAGTATACTATATAATATTATATTATATATATATATATATATATTATATACGTACTATATATATATATAGAGAGAGAGAGAGAGAGAGAGAGAGAGAGAGAAAGAGAAATCCGTCAACACAGGAGGAGAGACAAAGAGAAAAAAAAAACATGTTTTTTTTTCCATGTTTTTTTTTTTCTTTTGTGATTCAACCTATTCCACAAAAGACAATTTGAACATTTAATTATCTCCGTTTTGATATTTTAAATATTTTTTTTAATAAATCTTGATAGGATTTAATTAATAAAAGATATTTAAAAAGTATTTAATAAATAAGATATATCACAACGTATTGAAAGAGAATTAAAATTTATGCACAACGTTTCATATCGTGTGAAAACTGGCATTCGTAATTTATTAATTATATTATTATTTATATTAATAAAACATTGATACAATTACGATATATTTATAAGGAACATTATTCGATGTTTTCATATATTATTTCTTTTTACGTTCAAAATATAATTAAGGTTATGATAAGTTATGTTAAGTAGACATAGATTTGCTGTGTATACTTAACAAAACTTATCATAAGCTAAAAGTAATGGTTCCTAAACCGAATTTAAACATAAAAATAAAATTCATTAGAGGGAATATATTTATTTATGTGAAAGATTTGGCAGAGGTTTTTTAGTCCTCTTACAAGCGAACGAAAGATATTAAAAAAAAGCGATTATCGGAATTATTTTCGATATTTCGTCACATTACGCTAATCTCAACAATTACCATATATATATATATATATATATATCTATCTATAATCTATAACAACTCCCAGGAAGAGCTTTCGCCCTGTCAGTTGGTCCAGCGTCTTCTCCTTCTGGCCCGAAACTCACAACCCTAGAACACTCCAGAAAGCCATTTTTCGGCGCAACGGTTTGGATGCTAGTCCTCGAGTTCAACACTCTCAGGTAGGGTTTTCGCCCTTTCAGTAGAACTAGCATCTTCTCCCATTAGGCCTCAAAACTCGCCTTCCTAGAGCCTTCCAGAGGAGCTTGCTTCTAGGCGCATAAGATACCAACGCTGGTCCAAGGAGTATGCAAGCAAAAGGAAAGGACCGGGTTGCTAGCCCTGTCGCCCTATAACCATGCGAAGAAGATCTTCATATGATCTGACCGCGACGAAACATCCAATCATTAATCTTCATCGATATCATTATTATTATTATTATGCAATGAAATTCTTTTTTCTTCCTTGAAACTTCGCTGAAACTTTATCCATTTTTGACCACATATCACCTAGGAGTGATTGTAGATTATTTTGTAATCCAAAATTATAATTTTAAAAACTATTTCCCCAAATTTTTCTTACCTTCACAGAATATTTTAGTAAAAATCATATAATAAGACTGGATTAGAAAATTTCATGATCGCCCTCTTATGAAGTTTAAATATTAGCTTTTGACTAAAATTTTTATTTTTTTTTTTAATTTTAGAAAATGATTTCATCAATAAATTATTTAAAAATATTTTTTCAGTTTGGGTAAAATTTTCTTCTTCACTTCTAACAATAAATGGCTTCAAATTAATACATCAGTAACTCTCCTAGAGCTTTCATCTTCTTCAGTCACTTTCCAAGCCTTCTCTTGTTCTTCTCATTTCTTCCTTCCCAGCTGTTTCCAATGCATCCAACTCCGACGACGGTCATATCATATATATATATATATTATATATTATTATATATCTATATTAGACCTCTAATCATATATATATATATATTAGTATTAATACCTTATATAATATATATAGTATATATATCTATATAAGCATATTTACACAATATACAAATTTACTATATTATGTATATGTTATATATAATATATATATATATATATATATCGAAATAGATCCTTGTTAAAATTTTACGTTCCATTAAAAACTTTTATTAGTTCTTTAAAACCTTTTAATGGCAGGTACATAGCAAAACTTTTTTGGTAAAATGAAACGAATTTCCTTTTATTAGCAAATATGGTGCAAAAGTTTTTAAAGTTATCAAAACTATCATGTTCTTTTTCCGAGTTTTGAGATTTTTATCAACATGTTTTTTTTTTGTTTTTTTTTTGCGGTATGAAATGTTAAATTATAGAGGTGTACAGATATCTTTGTTACGTATTAGCCTCGCAAGTGAGTGATTACACGATTGATTCCTAGAGTCACAGGGTGTTTTTTTTTCGAGAGTGGACCTGACCAATGAAGGGCATATACTATCCTTTCAGGCAGAATAAATACTGCCCTTCAGGCAAGTGCAATGAAAGCAAACCACTCGCCAAGAGATCTCGGGATGCTCTCCCAAATAATAATAATAAAAAAGCAGAATTGTTCTTCCGTGTGAGTGGTCATACGATTGATTCCCAGTTTGTGTGTGTGAGAATAACGAAGACGTTTTTCCATTCATTGTGACTAAATTGTTAAAGAATTATTTACTCTTCATGCTAAGGCTCTGCAGCAATAAGTCTGACATTCGAGTGACATCCGTCTATCATTCCGCAGACGAGATATTAATAATGAAACTTTTCATTCTAGTCATCTTAATTGAATTTTTCAATTTGGTACACAGATGTAGATTATATTATTAATGTATGTGACAGAGCTGGGGGATTGTATAGCAAAGGTTTATGGTTTGATCCTTAAAAAGAAGTTCTAGATAGGTTCACCTCATTATTAATGAGAAAAATTCTATGAGGTAAGAAATTGAGGTATGATAATTGAAAACAGTATGTGGGTACGAACTAGTTCAATTAAATCGTTCAAATCATAACGATATAGTATAATTTTTCTTTTTATAGGGTATTACAAGGGATGGCTAGTTTAAACCAATAAAAAAGAAAATCAATGGTTTTCTTGCTTTGTTTTTTTAAAAGCAACGTTTTTTTAAAAAAAAAAAAACATTTTTTTCCAACCCTAGGTATTACATTGCGCTTTTATTAACAATATTAATTTACTTAAATATATTTGCATGGTGATATTGTTCTCATCATTGGTCTTGGTTCTTGATGGGAGTTCAGTCCCTTAAAAGCTACATTTGAAGATGATTATTTTGAGTTACCGGGATGGTTTAGTGATTCTGACGCTGAACTAAATTCTCGTGCACAGCAGAGCGGGTTCGAACCCAAGAGAGAAAACGTAATTCCTTTGTCGTCCAATTTTAAATCTTCATACTTTACTTCCATTATACTGCTTTTGTCTTTGCAATATATATATATATATATATATATATATATATATATATATATATATATATATATATATATATATATATATATATATATATATATATATATATATATATATATATATATATATATATATATATATATATGGTTTAATTTTACATAGAGTGCAAAAATTATGTCCAAAATTATAATTGGATATATATATATATATATATATATATATATATATATATATATATATATATATATATATATATATATATATATATATATATTATATTTATATATATATATATATATTGAAGTAAGCGAAGCCCATATTATGTGAAGAACGAGAAGAATTAACCCCAAAATTAAAGGGTCAGCGAGGTCACATTAG
>JABUQX010125658.1:0-15000 GCA_015478945.1 Trachelipus rathkii
TGATTGCGATTGCTTGACCCTTAACTGTTGTAGTGAGGTAAATGACCTGTAAACTTAAAATAATAGATTGCAGATCTAGCCACAATGCTTATCCAAGTAAAATATATATGATATTTATCAATATATAATAGTAACTAATATATATATAATACCTTTACATTTTATTATATTTCAGGAATTGATATAATTTTATTGTAGTACTTTTTATTTATTTATCGAATAGTATTACTTAAATTTTTTAGTAGTGTTACTATTATTAAGATTAGATTATATCTATAATTAATAGTTTATTTGAATTTGAGTTTGTTATTGGTTAAATAAGATCCATTCACTCATAATTAAGGTGGACGATAAAATATTAAAAGTATCACTATAAAGACTATTGTCATTTAAAACTTAGAGTCACTTCTAAAGCCATTAGTAATATAAAGATATAGGAATTCACATAGATAACTTATCTATTATATATATATAATTAATAATATATATTAGTAATATTATTTTATCAATTATATATACTCTATAAATAAAACTCCAAGTGTCTTGATCATGATAATGCTCATGGTTGAATTGTTGTAATTACGCATTCCTCACGCCGGTAATATATTTGTAATTAGTCTCATAGATGACCTGTTATCTTTGTGAAGTGGAATAAATAGCAGAATTGAAGAACGGCTCTACCTCAGTACTAAATAAGATATGAGCCATTGACGAATAGAATTAATCTTCGTATTGACTACCTGCGTATATAGTAATAAATATACTCACATAATAATACTTACTAAGCTAAGGATCTAGTATATTAATACTCACTCTATGTAGCAGCTTATAACATTTATATTTTAAATTACAGTCAAATTCATGGTGTTTAAATTTATTACTATAAATATATACTATATAATATAAGATAACTGAGGTAGAATAATGGTTTGCTGTGTTCTATGTCAACTACCTTATATATTTATATATATAATATATTATTTATTAATATATATAGTTAATTAGTCATACGGAATGATTACTTTCATTATTAAAAATATATATTATATATATATATTTAATTATAAAAGTTATAGAATAGTAATATAGAATATCAGATATGATGATAAGATACGAGTATCATTAAGTTATAGATATAGATATATAGTAAGATAAGATACAATCTGTGGTATAAGTAAAAGGAGGAGGAGGAGTAGAGAGGAGCACGACGAAGAGAGAGAAGAGTGAAGAGAGTACGCAGAGTTAGATGAGGAGTGAGAGAGAGAAGAGATGTGCTCAGAGAGAACGGAATAGATAAAGGACGGAGCAGAAGAGGAGAGTAGCTAGTTGTGCAAAGGGATTACTGGAGTCATCGAGGAATAGTAAGATATATAAGGGGCATGTCTAGAAGAGGTCTAGTGATCGAAGTAATCACTAGGGTAAATGAAGAACGAATGTAACGCGAATGTAAGAATAAATGATTGATTCTCCACGACTCATTCCTAGAATATAGAAGCTCTGCAAATATAGAGTGAGCTTATAGAGAGGTATAGGAGTAGTACTCTCACGTGTAAGGGTAGTAGCTAAAATTGTTAATGATTAAAGAAATATATATGATTATATTTAATTAGATATATATAGTATATAATAGATATAGTATAAATTGAGAGAAAATATATATAATACTTAAATATAAAGGCACAAGAGATACTTCTGACAAATCGCTAAATACTAAATAATCAATATTTCAAGTAATAGTATATTACGTTATATATTATTATATATCGCTACTCAGATAAGTTAAACGTATTCAACATATCTTTCTAGGTGCTAACGGCTCTATGTGAATGAGTCCAATTTTCCGAATTGTTTTCCGATATCAACGTCAAACTTTCGAATTTCTTATTTGATAACCAAAGCGAGTTTAAGGTTCTTGGATGGTGGACGAATCGCAAAGTGTTGAGTCTACGGTATAAAGCGTACTCTATCAGTGAGTTCATATCATAGTTACCAAGCTAGTCATCATTTTCTCTCAAGATGCGTAAGTACCCGAGGAGCGACTCGAAGGTAGAAGTATAAGTTTGATAAAAGGATTGCTTCTCCCTCACGTGCGCAATGAATCTAACAGTAAAACTGTGGTCTCGGCTTTTGATCATTTACGTGTGTGTAACTACACTGATAGTCTCCATAATATGATGACCGCATATTGTGAGTCCATTCATTATGTCTCATATTATAAATAATAAATAAAATTACAATAAACATAAAATATTTAATTCAATTAATATATATTATTTATAATAATGATAATAGCAATTTAATATATTTCTTTTATATATTATTTTAATTATTTAAACCAATAAAAAATAATTAAATAGTAATAATATAAAAATATATATAAATATAATAGTTTTAGTCCATCATAACTAAACTGCAAGTTGTATAAATAAATAATAATGGTGGTTTGACCGTATCAAACTTGCTAACTAGGCCATCGATGACCCTGCCCATCTAGAATTATATATATATTAATATATAATTAATATATATTTAATTATTATATATATTAAGTATAATAATATATATTATTATATATATATATATATATTATATATATCATTAACAAAAAGCGGAATTATAGTAAGAAATTAACGATGAGAAGGATGAGGAGCGAAAGAAACTCGTAAACGAGGACTCCTCCTTTCAGTGAAGTCAATCTAAATTATAAAGTCATAACTCTATGTAGAGTCAGTCAATCCTGATATACGAATATTAGGAAGAGGGAGGAGATAGATGTAGAAGTATAGTTTACGAGATATAAAAGCACAGTAATAGGAGCAAAAGATGTAGACTGTGCTGAGATATAAATGGTCGTATATTATACCTAATATATGTATTTTGAACATGTTGATGGAGGGTGTAGATAATGCTGGACATAAGTTCAACCTCTGAGCTGCAGATATACATGAAGGTTTTAAACGTTCAACAGAGATTTCTTCGACTTGCAATTGAAAAAATTGAAGCCTGAAGCCCGGGTCGCATCTCTTGGAAGTAAGAAGGGATGAGTACAAAGTTCGTCCAGTGATCTTTTAATGTGATCAACGTGTAAGTAAACATATTTGAAAGTTAGTGATTCTTTGGAAGGATAGAGTCATCACGAGTTGGATGCAATGAGGAAGAGGATGGAAATCAGTTTTTTTTATTATTCGGGAGATGAACTCCTTCATGACGTTGCCGAAATCCTGTTGTTAGAAGAAGCACGGTACGGAAGTAAAAAGACCGGATGGGCATAGAAGTTTTTTCGGTTACATCCTGAAATATGAAACACCAATATTATTACAGCGCAGGTTGAGAAAGATCAAGGGAAGAAAAATTATCCATCATCCTTCCTGACAATAAGAGCCGTTTTTAATGCCCAGGGAAAACTTTCCTAAAGTTCACTCCATTTTGGATGGTAGACAGAGGTTCAAAGTCGGTGAAACCTAATTAAGTGTTAAAGTTCAGTAAAGAAACACCTCTGTCTGTGACGATGTACAGTGCAACTCCTAGTCTGAGGATGCATCGAAGACAATTTGACGGTGGTGTTGGACATGGAAAAAACTTCCATCCATTTTGTATTTTTATCAAGGCAAGGGAGAAGATACCGAAACGTTGCTGATGAATTCTCAAGAAAACAGACAGGCTGAGAATGAGTGACAATATCAATATGAAATGTTTCTAAAACGTTGAGAAGGTTCTAACTCCAGGGATGGGCAAACTTTGTAGCCTATAGGGTCCCTTTTTGACTTTGGCTAAAGGTCGTGGGCCATACCTAATAAAGGCATAAAAATTAGCCATAACAATTTAATTTAAATATAATTTGTAATATTATAAAATAATAAGCTCATACTATCATTCCTCATAGTATATCGTAACTTATGTACTGTATATGTATAATATATACTATACTATATATATATATATTTTAATATTAATAGTTATGATAGTTGATGATATTCACGATATATATTACTTTAAATTAATAAAATTTTGCTATATTGAATCTATAGTATTAAGTTACTTAAATTTTTAATCTGGATAAGGATTAGGTTAATAGATACATAGGGTATTATATATATATAATATATAAATATATTTGACATAAATATATTTTAGACGTATTTATAATTATATAAAGTTCGATATTTATTATTATACATAGCACTCATAGAGGAATATATTACTGCTTCATTTGGGTATATGAAGTATAAGTCATCGTCATTTTCACATGGTAATCAGATTCTCTCTTGAAGGTTACGAGAGTAGTCTAAGGGCTAACGAATTGTGCTATTATATACGATAAGTCGTTTTTTATTATTATAGCCTCACACTATCATTCTATATATATACTTCTTGTTCTTACTATTATTGATTGTGACGTTCTTTTTATCATCCTATATCTACTAATATAATAATATATTATATTTATTTAATTAATTTCATTATTGAGTAATAATTGATATATATTAATATAGCATATATACTATCGATACCATTTTTATCTAGTATCAAAAGTTCTAAAATGATAGAAGGCTCGAATGCTACCAGATATTATTTGGGTGTTTGAGCTCACTAAAATTTTTTTAGATACTGACCTAGACTCTTTGTGCCATTTTATGTATACTTTATTTGGCTTATATATCTTTTATGGGACTTTACCTTTTTGGTGACTTTACCTTTATTGGGACTTTTTAACCTTTTATTATTCTCAGACCAAGCCTTACGATATTTTAACAACTATGGGTGATACAGAGATTTGAGCCGCACGGTATTTTTGAGAAACCCTTAATTTTTTGAGCACTTAAATTATATATATGATAGTACAATCACTAAATTTTTAGTCTACCCTCATATTTCGATAACGTAAAGGTGATGCGCTCAAACTCGGTTGCGTCAGTCAAAACCGTGTGTATCAGTATATATTACTATTATCCCTACTATCCTTTTAATTAGATTGATAACCTTCTTAATTATACTTTGGTTAGCGACCGTTATGGGAAATTTATTTTGTGCACTCCACGGTAAGATAATAGTATCATTCTGTGTGGGATTTAACGTAGCTTTACTAATTGTATTACATTGTAATTGTTCGTACAATTTACTGCAATATATATAATTAATATGATTTAGACATTATATGTTAATATTGCTATTGTCCTATAAACATACATATTTTAGAGGATTTCATTGGGTCAATTATTATATTTGGCCCATTAGTTAATTAACTATCTGACATTATATTTATATGATGTCTCTAACCGGTTCTACATATGGGCATCATATTAATCTTGGACCACGGAATTTTTAATTATTTTATGGGTTACCCTTAAGCTGATTGCTTAACCCATAATAGGTTGATACTATCTAATATAAATTGCTATGCCCAGTAGAGATTAATTTTCGCGACGGCACCAGTTCTTTATATGGGTATAATTCACCCATGAGAGTCAATTTTTGTCCGTAATTTTCAGACTCAACCTTGGTATTCCCATGGTCATTTTTCTTGATATTCAAATCAAAGAGTACAGTTGGAATCAATGTTTTTGATATTCCAATTTATGGAGGCCACTAAATATGCATGCCTTATGTAATATTCGCGCATATTTGGTCTTTTGAAAACTCGCTTGCTTTCGCTAAGACTCCCCTCATCGTCTTGTACTTTCTCAACTCTTCTCGTTTGCCGGTTTGGTTGCTTCACCTCAGTCTTTACCCCCAGGGCCATCACCTTACCACCTTGGGTCCTACACTAACATTCTTTTCGTACTCCTATTCTATCTCTTGGATCGGTCCTTATTGATGTTCGCAATCCATACCGTTCAAGTGGTAGTTTATCTAGTGATGTTCTATTTTAGTGTCTTATATGAGATATCTGGTTCAGAATGAGTGGCCAGGATGAGTGCAGGTTGGTGCCGAAGTGAGTGCAATGTTAGTTCGCAAATCGCGAGTGCAAAGTGAGTGTGCTTCCTTGAGGTTGCAAAGTGTGTAGTGCCAGACTAGTTAGACCAAGTGAGATATGCCTCGATAGGGGTCTCCGGAAATGGGAGTGCTTCACTTTTTTTCTGCAAAAGTTCCTTTTCTAGCCTACCTTGAGCATAGATATTGCCACGTAACATAGGTGTCTAAGGCCCCCTATGGTATAATCAGAGGTCGAGGAAGTCGATTGGTGTTACAATATTACAACTCTGCTAGAACTGCTTTCCTACTGATGAGTTTCTATTGTATTCTTCTTTATATTCACATACTTGTAATTGAATCCACTTGACGGGACTCCTCCAATATGACACGTGTTACAAATTAACAATATAGCTATCATTACACCTCGGCTTCAAGCCACACGCCCGGTACCTTCAGGTATCACTTACACTGTCAGGCTTTCACTCTCACTCTGTCGCATCATTTCTTGATTGCCTTCTAGCATTTAATGCGGTAGTCAATTGATTTGTCCCTCTAGATATAATTGCTCAGCATCTGACTGGCCTTGCAACTTTCTGAGCGTTCATCTTTGATGACTCTCTTTGATGATTCGTTAATCTTTGATACCACTCTATATTGATGATTATCTTTGATGAACTCCACTTCTTTGGATTGGCTCAACTCTTATCCCATCATGAATCTGAAGTTTACTATTTATGTTCTTCCCCTAGTTTTCATAAACTCTGCCCTAATCCAGTGGCAGCAGAAAACCCCTCCCGCTAAAAGGATGGCAGGCCGCACCCACTAGGTTGCGACCTCGCATGTCGACGATAATCGAATAAAATATTATAACTAAACTATATAAGCCATTCATTTTATATTATTAATCCTTTCTTTAAAACTCTTCAATTAAAGAATTTCGTTTTCAAATATACTATGAGGAAGTCATTACTAATTTTTATTTAATTAATACCTTTTAATTAATTTTTTCATAAAAATCATTTATTTCAGCGAACCTAATAATTACTCTGTAACTGCTCAATACAGTACTATTAATTTAACAACATAATATATTTAACAATTATTATATAAGTTGCTCTCAGATACTCTTGGCTACCTGTGGAATACTTATTTATGAGTGATATAAATCCGGAAAGGTAGGCTTTCTTACTAAGGATATAAAGTTGGTTAATGTATAGAGTATACTAAATAATTCAGGTAAGGTGTCCTGGGATATTGTACAATTCATTTTTCTACTATCAATTTGTAACGAAAATTTTACTTAGAAAGTGCTTGATACTACCTTACTTTACATTACTTCTTAAAGCAGTACAGCAGTAAACAATAGAGTGTTATTTAAACCTAACTCCCTAGGGGATTCAGTATAGCCCCTTTGTTTTTCTGATAATTTTCTTTGCTTTAACTTTCTGCTTTGTATCTGCTTTGAATACTCTTAAATGTGTTTATTTACTGCTTTAAACTTTCTGGCGTCTTCTAATCTGCTTTAACCTCTAGTTTACTCGCTTATTAAACATAACTCCTGCTTTTACTTTGTTACTCTCTGCTACTTATTCTGTTTTAACTCTCTGCTTTTCTGCTTTAACTATATTGTATATTAACTATTATTTGTTTTTTTTCTTTTATAGTTTTTTTATCTTTTGATTTTTCATAAAAAAAAAATCTGAAGAAATTTACTTTCTGTCAGTATTTTTAATTGTTTTTGTTATTTTAAATACCGTTTTTTTATCAGTATTTAAAAACCCTGTTTTTAAAAGAAATTATAAACATACTAACACAGAGTGTTTCGGTTTTAATAGTAAAGTAACAAGATCTTAATTGTATTTTTTATAATAATTGTACCGAAATTGTTTATTAAACAAACCATATATAACTTATTACTACTTATAAGTCAGTAAAGTCAGCTACAAACAACAATTATGAAGGTGTTTATTACTATACCCCTTAGAGGCGGTTTATAATATATGAATACTCTTTTTGTTCTTCTTAACTCAAGTGACTTTAATAAAGCTGCTGTTAAAAAGCTTTTATGACATTTACTGCTTTTTAAAATCTGGTTTGTACTGACTTTAACTTATTCTGTTTTACTGCTTTTCTAACTGATGTTTTTAAAATTAAAAGTTACAATCTGTCCGTGGTTTTAACTGGCTACTGCCCTTGATTAATCTTTTTAACTCTCTTGTCTTCTACTCTGCTTGTTAATTTCTCATTATTTTATGTTCAACGTTATTATTTTCGTTTCTTTTTTTAGTCAGTATTTTTGTTAAATATGTTTTTATAGTATTTTTATCAATATCCCCGTTTTTATAGTATGTTTTAAATAGCGTTTTTTTATTTCGTGTTTTAATTTGTTAATGTAACGCAAATAAAACCACAGAGTTTCGGTCAAATAGAAATAAAGAAACATTGTCTTTATTTTGAATATAAAAAAATTGATACGAGAATGTTTATTTAAATAACTTAGTTCTTTACCTTAACTCTAATAGTCAGTTTAATAGCTAGTGAACACAAATAGAGGTGTGTACATTACCCGTAACTTAATTGAGGGGTATTTGGTGTATATGCCTTCTATGGTGTTTTAACTACGCTTGCCTGTAGCGTGCTGTTAACTAATTCTGGCATCTATGAGGAACTGCTTTTAATTGTTACCTCATGTTTTTACTTGCTTATAATTACAGGGTTCTCCGTGTGGGTTTTTAAAGACTCCGATCTGAAGCAGGAGCTATATTCAATAATCTCTTCTAGATTTTATATCGCAATATGGCTTAATAACTATTCTGACTTTTACTATGCGTTTTATTAAGGAAACTTTCTGACTTTGTTACTTGTTCTTAAATAACTTACTTTACTCATGCTTGGTATACTTAGTTTTTCACTCATTACGTATTGTATTTTAACATTTATGGGATAATTTTTTATTTTTGTTGTTCAATCATAATAATTTCTTAATATTTATTTTCTTTTTATTTATTTTTATTGTCTTATTGTTTATTAAATTTAAATTATTATTCATAGATAATCATTCTAATAAAATTATTTTCTTTGCTATTCTGAAATAATAAATAATAATATATTTTTAAACTTGTGATTAATAATTCTTGGTTACACTTATAACTACTTTAGATTATGATCAATTAAACTTAATTATATATATATATACTATGCCTTATTGTTTATATTATTATTTAATAGTTAAAAAATATACACACTAAATTTATACTACAACACTAATCAACTTAATACTTATCCCAACACATTAACATCAACTACACAAACTACATCCACAAATTAAACATCATATTATATTAATCAAATCTTAATAATGTAACACATTTCAGACAAATAATTTAATCGTTCTATCTATTTAGATACGCTTATCAGCTACTTTCTCAATCAACTTTATCATCCATTAATTAACTATTCCTTATAGCTATGTACATACTTCACGATTTACCATAGACCTTACATTTCTACTACATTATACACCATGTGGTCCATCACACACAATACCAATAACCACACTAAATAACTCAATCTCTGACTTTTAATAACATATATTTAAATCTATATAATATACACATTTTAGACACAACTCCCTACAATTCCATGTCTACTCAAACATATGATACTACTTGTATACTGCTCTATATTACAATCATCTTCTGGGACTAACCTCAGTTATGAGATGACGAACACAAATCTAAGTCCTATTCGTAATAATCTCGTTTACGCTCCAGATTGCTTTGAGGTGGACACGCCAAAGTGTAAACACTGACAAAAATCATGACTCCAACACTTTATTTTGAACCATGACGGAACGTTAACCAAGCGAACGGACTTACATTTGAGCTATTATCTAGGTATCTTTTATACAATCTTTCGAGTAGGCGTAACCTCATTCTAGAGTCGATTTATTAACGTCTAATACTACTTCTTGACTAGTTTAATAGTACAGAATTTTAACTTATAATATATAACTTTGAGCTACATTACTTACTTTTCATATTTACCCGTGAGGGATATACATAGTATCATTTAATATAATCTTTTACCACTTTAGCCTCCATCTGTTATACTTACACACATAGGCTGCTCCTAGCGCTCTTTATATCATTACATATGCATAAGTTGTGATTATATATATCTTCACAGGTGTACATTTAAAGCTCATCAACGATTTGTTCAATGTGTTTTCACCAACGTAGTTATTCTTGACAGCATAATAAACAGACATTACGAGATAATATAGTTATAATGTTCTGCAGCATATACAGTACATCTGCAACACAACTACACTTCAATCTCTTACAAATAACATCACACACACACAGATTAACAATAATTACTACACCACACACACAACTCACTTACACTGTCACTGTAACCTTAATTCTATCGATTATCCTACAATTAATAAGCCGTTATAATATTTACTCTAATAAAAATTAACATATTAATTTAAATTGAATTTATGATATTTTAATTACTTATAAATGAGATGTTTTCAATTACTAAAATATACATTCAAGATTATATCAAAAGCTAAAGATTATTTCCACTATTAGCCTCGTTATTCTTTTGTAAAAGAGTAATCTATAATTTATTGCGAATGGTCCTGGTCAATTTTTATTTTTTTCTGTTCTTATTTTGGTCTTTATTTTTTAATATCATATCGTTTTTAAGTGATTATATATCAAAGTTTATATACTTTTGATTATTCATATAACTTATGAATATTTAATTTTTACTTTATTATTATAAATAATTAGTTTAAAAATCAACTATCCATATTTAGTTACTTCATAGTGAATGATTTGTTGTTATTTTCTTTCCATTACAAACCATCTATTTCAGATTATACTTATGTAAAATAACAAATGTCTGATACTTTTTATATCGCCTCAGAATAGTTCACTGATGTTAGATAATTTAGGTGCCATTAATATTATTTTAATTTTATTATATAAATATAATTAATTAATAATTATTATATTAATAGTTTATATAAAATTTATTGCAAATATAATATAATCATTTAGTAAGTAGATTATCTAATTGTGCACTACTATCAATATTATAAGATATAAAATATAGGTACGTATATTATAGATTATCTTAATTTACATAGTAATATATATATATATAATAGCTGTTTAATATATATATATTATATATATATATATATATATATATATATATATATATATATATATATATATATATATATATATATATATATATATTATAATACTGTAATATATAATATATATATATATAAATAATATAGTATTATAATATATAATATATATATAGGCTGTTTATATATATATTTATATATATATTATATATATATATATATATATATAAATAATATTATATATAATATATAGCAATATATGCATTATATAGTGCTTTAATTATATCATTATATATATATAGATATATATATATATTAGCTTATATTAAATAATAATATGTTATATATACAAATAGTATTACAGTATATATATAATAGATTTATATATATATAGTATATTATATATAATTATATATATATATATATATTATATACACCTTTATAATTAAATTTGAATATATTTTCAAAAATTCACAAGTGTAACTGTTTTCAAATGGTCCGTATGTTTATGTATTTTTAAATTAGCTTTTTTATATATATTTGAATACTTTTAACACTGTTTAATAATTACAGTTCTATCTATAAAATATTTGATTCCGTTTAATATTCTTGTAGCGCAGATTTCTTAAATGAATCAAACATGTTTTATCAACAATTCTGGGAAGACTGACAGGCGATCTGCGATATACGACTCAATAATTTTTGTGGCGAATTATTTTAACATACCATACCATTCTTCAAATTATTAATAGGTTAACTATATATATATATATATGTATATATAATGAAGGGCATATATAGTATATATTATATATATATAGTATATATATATATATATATATATATATATATATATATATACTATATATATTATTAATACATATATATTATTATATATTATACTCATATATTATATTTATATATATAATATATATATATATATATACTAATTATAGTATATATATATATATATATAATATAATGATATATTATTTATATATATAATATTATAATATATATATATATATATATATATATATAATATATTATTATATATACATATATATTTTATATATTATATATATAATATATATTATATATATATATATATTAATATATATATATTATATATATATATATATATTATCTATATACTATATATATATATATATATATATATATATATATAAGTAGGAATCGTTATAGCGATGTAAGATCGCAATCACTTTAGGATGTGTTGGACTAGACTGGGACCTCCTGACCTGAGATGACTTGATAATTTACATCCTGATCTGCTTAAAATGTACCTTTACCGTTCATCTTAACCTATTCCATGAAGTGATTGTTCGCTACCCTGTCGACCTCTAGCAACACTTCAGACACATATGCTTTCTATTGGTCTTATTAGAGGAACAAGTATAAAAAAAATCAGAATGCTGGGATCTTAGTGCTCTTTCTGATTCTTAATAATAATTTATAAGAAGAACTTCTTCATAATCTCTCCTTTACCTACCAATCTAGTGTTAAATAAATCTGTTGGAGGAGCTATTCACTCGCAAGCTACTTGTAATTCTGTCTGCCAATTTTCACTCACTTTCATTAACTTTATGTCCAGTTTGTTAATCTTTATTTTTCTTTAGAAATGTTACTCCTTTTTATAATTGATATTTTTATGTCTGGCCACTCCAACGAGTAAATCCTACTAGGCTCCTTCCCATATTAATTCACATCCAAAGACGGATGATAGATGCTGGATCTTGGAATTAAGTGTTCAGTATAATGGTATTTATTCAAGTACTTCACACTTTCAGTCACCGTTTCTTCTACCTATAGAAGGTCCTACCTATACCTATATATACCTACCTACCTATACCCAACGACTTAAATTACAAATGAAACAAATTATCTCATTAGGTTTTTCATAGTGTTTATAGTAAACCACGACAGTGATTTATTTATTTTTTTAAATAAATAAGTCAAATCTAAATTTAAAGTTATTCCCATTAAATGTCCATATATTAATTATAAAGAGCGATTCCTAAAAGTTAGATTCACTTGAATCACTTAGAGGCATTAAAATTTCAGTGGTTAAGTAAGTAAACAATACAGGATAAAAAGTGGAGCCCCGCCCCCCCATATCTAATTCACTCACCATCAACCGAACAAATAACTAAAGTTATAAAATAAAATACAATAAAGTACAAGGAAAATAAAACAAGTATTTATTTTATTAATAAAGATTAGATCTACATGGAAAAAAGAGTTATCCTCATCCACAACGTTTAAAATTGAGGGTAGTATAGAGAAAATAACTATGATTCTGGGGGACTGCTATCGTGAGATATGGAAAAGTTGATAATAAATTACTTGTGATAGATTAGCCATAAACCAATCCTTTTAATGTTTACAGCAAATCACCCGCCGTCTCTCTGAACATTGTTTCACAACCCCTTCTATCTATCATAGAACTCTTAAGGGGTAAGTGAAGTATTGATATTCATAAATCTACATTAATACACAGAAATAATATATATATATATATATATATATATATATATATATATATATATATATATATATATATATATTATATAATAATATATATATATATATATATACATTATATACACAGAAATATATATATATATATATATATATATATATATATATATATATTCGCTACGCTAAATATTATACATACACTACAAGCCATTTAATATATTTATTAGTCAATTAAATATTCATAAAAAAGGACCCATGAAGGAATAATTCATGTTTCCTTCATGTTAAGAAATATTTAAACGTTTAAAAAAAAAAGAAAGAAAAAAAAAGAAAAAAAGAAAACTTACGTTTTTCCTTTAAAATTAATACAACCCTTTTTTTTCTTCTCCTTTAGACTTATTTTCGTTATAATTCACTGCTCCGTTTTACCTGATAGAAGCGGGACAAGGATGTGATACGTTTTAAGGTTTGTTAAGAGTGGCATTGTAGGATCAACTTTATAGGTGCCTTACATCAATTTAAAGGTCTTGGTCCTATGTTTATGAGCGTCCTATATCAGGTTGGAAGTTTGTGTCATGTTTATGGGTCTATCTTGTTTTTCGTCTTGAACGTTCGGCATCAGAGACGGCATTGCAAATCTTAATGTTGTTGTTTTTCGATGTTGTTCTTGTAGCTGTCGTCTCCTTCTCTCTCTCTCTCTCTCTCTTCTCTTCTCTTCTTTTCTCTCTCTCTCTCTCCTCTCCTCTCTCTCTCTCTCTCTCTCTCTCTTCTCTCTCTCTCTCTCTCTCTCTTCTTTTTTTTTCTTTTATATTCCATTTTTTTTAGTGACGCTTTAAAATTGATGTTGTTGTTTACACTCAGGAAAGCCTTTGTTGAAGATTTTATGTTACCTTCATTACTCCATACTTAACAGACATTATTTTCGTTTATTCATTATTATTATTCTTACTCTTAATAACAATGAAATTAATAGTCTTTTTTTTTTATATAACAGCTATACCTAACATCTACTATTAAGACCA
Source organism: Trachelipus rathkii (assembly GCA_015478945.1). Lineage (NCBI taxonomy): Eukaryota > Metazoa > Arthropoda > Malacostraca > Isopoda > Trachelipodidae > Trachelipus > Trachelipus rathkii. Next base: position 14,611 of record JABUQX010125658.1, read on the forward strand.
GAAATAATAGAATTTTATAACTGCTATACCTACCACTAAGACTTCAATCAAGTCTTTTAAAACTACAATAAATCTACAGTAATTAATACTCATTTTATAACTATTATTTATACCGTAATGACAGAAAATAATATAATTTTTATAACTACTATTCTTACCACTGAAAAATTACAGTTAGTCTTAATAACTACTACTACTCCTGTCATTTATATTATTAATTATAAGTCTTTTAAAACTACTAATCCTATCACTAAGACTACAAGTAATAGTGTTTTTATAATCTATAATTATGCTTATAACTACAAATATTACAAGTAAAAATATATTTGTAACTCCTACTATTACTACTAATAAGACTGCAAGTGATAGTCTTCCTATAACTACTGTGCC
>JABUQX010125658.1:20000-22500 GCA_015478945.1 Trachelipus rathkii
ATAATAATAATAATCAATAAAATAATATAATAAAATAATAAATAATGAATAATAATAATAATAATAAATAATAATATAATAATATTTTTGTTAATAGTTTTTCAACCATATTAAAACGATGTGATAGCCAAAAAATTTAAAATTTTAACATATAAGTAACTTCACAAATGTGGCTCAAAATAAGTTCCTATAAAAAGACCACAGAAAAATAGCTTCATCTAAACTTGCTTCAAGAAGAAAAATCAATTCCACTTCTCAGAAACGGTGTCCATAAGTCCGAAAAAACTCTACAAGCTACGGGGGCTTACAGCCATCCTGGAGGTTCAAAGGTAAAAGCGTCGGACTTTACTCTCAGAGTCGCTTCGTCGATTTCTTTTTTTCCTTTGAACAGCTAAGAAGAAAATTATTCCTGCCAGAATCATTTCTTCAGGACTTAAGAGCTTTGTTGAATACTTGTATATTGTTGCAATATTTGGCCTCCGAACTCGAGGCATCTTCAGTGCAGAAATGAAATTAATTTGAGGGAACGGCTATTAATAATGAAGGAAACACTCAGTTTCCCACAATATATATATAAAACGATGTATAATAGCCCAAAAAATTTAAATTTAATACATAAAGAATGGTATGTTTTACATAATATTAAAAAAAATTTCTAATAAAGAACACAACAGAAAGTAACGTTCATCTAAAACTTCTCCAGAAGAAAAATCATGTCACCTTCTCAGCAAAAGGGTGTCCATAGTCCGAAAACACTAAAGTAGGGGGCTTACAGGCATCCTGGAGGTTCAAAGGTAAAAAGCGTCGGACTTTTCCTCTCAGAGTCGCATATCGTCGAATTCTTTTCCTTCTGAAAGCTGAAGAAAATTTATCTGCTAGTAGATCATTTCTTCAGGACGTAAGAGCTTTGGTTGAAGATTGTATATTGTTGCAATTTTTCGCCTCCGAACTCGAGGCATCTTCCAGGCAGAAATGAAATTAATTTGTTTGGGGAACGGGCGGAATATTGCAACAATATACAAGTTTTCAACAAAGCTCTTAAGTCCTTAAGCAAAATATTCATCATAGCCGTTCCCCCAAATTAATTTCATTTCTTGCGCTGAAGATGCCTCGAGTTTCGGAGGCGAAAATATTGCACAATATGACAAATCTTCAACAAAGACTCCTTAAGTCCTAGAAGAAACTGGATCTAACAGCAGAATAATTTCTTCTTAGCTTTTCAATAAGGAAAAAGAATTCGACGAAGCGCCTCTGAGAGGAAAGTCCGACGCTCTTACCCTTTGAACTCCAGGATGGCTGTAAGCCCCCTACTTTAAGAGTTTTTTCGGACTTATGGACACCCTTTGAGAAGTGGCCATGATTTTTCTTCTGGAAAAAATTGATGATATTACTTACTACAGACTCCTTTTTTATAGAACTTTTTTTTCTAAACCTGGTGATGTTACTTTATATGCTTTAAATTTTAAATTTTTTTGGCTTAACTCTGCAGGTGCGTTTTAAATAATAAATAATATAATTAATATAATAAAATATAATATATTAAATCATAATAATAATATATAATAATATAATATATAATAATAATATATATAATAATATATAATAAATAATAATAATAATATTAATAATAATAATAATAATATATATAATAATAATAATAATAATAATAATATTAATCAATAATAATAATATTAATCAATAACAATAATATATATTAATAATACAATAATAATCAACAATAGTAATAATGAAATTTAATAATAATAAACTATATAATAAATAATAATAATGATAATATAATAATAACATATAATAACAATAATAACACTAATATAATAATAAATAATAATCAATAGTATAAAAATAGTAGTAATAATATCAATAATAATATAATAAAAGATAATATAATAAATAAGGATGAAGAGAAATAAAAAAAAAATGGCAATTTTGTTTCTTTGTTATATCTAGTATCACGATGTATACCTTAGGAAGTTTAAAACTTTTATGCTTCAATCTGTGTGGGTATTTCTTTCAATGTTTAATTTTATGTTATACATATTATTATTATTATTATTATTTATATTATATTATTATTAATTATTATTATTATTATTACTATTATTATTATCTATTATTATTATTAATTATTATAATTTTAATTATTATTATCTATTATTAATTATTTTATTATTATTCATTATTTTAATTATTATTATTTATTCTTGATTATTATTTATTATTACGATATTATATTATTTTCATTTTTATTTATTTTTTTTCTCTTTAAAAATTTTCTTATTTTTTTTCTTATTCTCAAAATTTTCTTATTTCTTATTATTATTATGTATTATTATTATTATCTATTATATTATTTTATTATTATAATTTATAGTATTATAATTATTTAATTATAATTTAATTATATTATTATTATAATTATTATTATTATTATTATAATTTATTATAATTATAATTATTATTATTATTATTATTATTATTA
>JABUQX010125658.1:37500-39242 GCA_015478945.1 Trachelipus rathkii
TATCGGAATATGAAACAAAATGTCGAAATTATTAGTGATGGGGTAAATTGGGCCCACACATTTTTTAAATGTTATTTTCTGTATCAATATTGAGAGATATTGGACAGATGATGCGTTTTATTAAAGATTAATTAAAAAACTAAAGTAAAGAATATAAATTATAAATTTTAACTTGTACACAAAAGAGGAGTTGAAAGAGATGTCCCAATTCACCCCTTCAAGGTGAGTCTAAATGAGCTGTATTTAAACTTTAATAAAATTATTATTATCAGAATTACATTATTATTTTTTTGTGTGCTTATGACCTACTATAGGGCCTTGATTTTTCAGGAAAAAAAAATTAAAAAGTATATTAGGGGAAAGTGGGGAGACGAAGTTATACCTAAAAGGGCCATGTCACCCTCCCAGTGCTATATATATCTATATAAATTATATATATATATAATTATAATTATATATATAATATAATATTATATAATATATATATATATATTATAATAATATAATATAATACTATAATATATATATATTTATATTATAATTCATATATTCTTTTTTTTTATTATAAACTTTGTAAAAATAGTGTCCTGCAAGTTTCAGTAATTTTTTAAAAATTAGTTATGTACACTTTGTCTATAACATCGAAAAGTTTATAATCAGTAAAAAAAAATCAATTAAAAAAAAATATTAGCGATATCGATTTATCCATAATCTGATTCCTCATCCCTAAACGAATGAAATGAAGCCAAAAAGTTGTTTCATAGCGTATATTTTTTGTTGTATTTTTATTGAAAATATAAACTTGAAATGTGTGTCAATTTGTAAAAAAGACTTCAAAGAATATTTTAAGACCATTTGTGTAAATTAAATGTTTATAGTTTTAATACACTACTTACTTGAACTTTAGTGTATACTGCACCACAATTACCAATATTTACATCTATTGACAATACAGAGATCAATAAATTCTATATAGTCGACCATGAATGGGAGACCAGGGGACACAATAAAAAAAATTTAAAGAAGGCATGCCATCTTGACATAAGAAAGCATTCATTCAGCAATAAAGTTGTTAATTTTTGGAATGGTTTGCCACAGGAGGTTGGTGGGTGCAACTTATTGGTAACATTTAAGAAAGGATTGGATAGGTATATGGATGGTTTGGGTACAAGTAGTATATTTTGACTAAGCTGATCTGGCAGGTTTTTAGTACAGTAGTTATTAAGTTTAAACTGCATGTTTCTAACTTTAGCAAAAAAAAAAGTTAGCATGTACTATTGCTATTTTTTTTTCTTTGGTGGCAAACTTTGTGTATATTATACTGTGTAAGTTATTTACAAGCCCCGGGGTGGTTTGTGATTTAGCATGTGCATGTCAAACTGAGACAGTCTCGATAGGCCCATCCCCATATGGCTTTTTACTGTCTCTATTCCTTATAAATTTAAAAGTAAGAATAGGACAATTGGTCCAATTAAAATTGATGAAAGTTTAGTGAGTTCAGATAAAGAGTTGGTCAACATTTTCAATGCTTATTTTGCACCAGTGTTTACTGAGGAAAGATTAGATAATAGTTTGGAGACTAATAGTTTTGGTAGCATGTAACCAATAGACTTACAGAATTTGAAATTGACATTAAATATAAACCGTTTTACTAGAGCCATATTGATCCAAGTAAAGCTGCCGGTCCTGATGGTATATTATGGTAAGAAATTCTACAGGAGGGTAGTACAGCTTTGGAAAGG
>JABUQX010125659.1:0-5000 GCA_015478945.1 Trachelipus rathkii
AAAATTTTCTTTTATTTAAATCTTCCTTCTTAAAAATTAATTCTTAATTGTTTAAATGTATTCTATTGTGATTCAATCGATTGCTGTGTAATGATGAATTGTCATCACCGGTGTTCAATGCATACTTATGTTGTGCAATTCTTCTGTAGATTACACCCCATTAGGCATTTATGGAGTGTTATGGTAAATCCCAATGTACTTCAGTGTCCAAATGGTTCGTTCCTTTTGTGCTCATATCCTCATTTGTCTTACTTGGAGTAAACTTTTCTTTGGCACACACCTTAGAACATTATTGCAAACAACACTTTCCTTAAATAAAAAAAAATTAATGAAAATGGCAAGCACACGATTAGCCTTGGAGAAGCTAAGGGGGGGGGGCGGCCTCCAAAAATAGTCCCCCATCACCACTTGGGAGTTGACGGCCTCCGGTGGGGGGGGTTTCATAAATTTCCGCAATCATCGTGGTTTTAATGTCCATACGATTTTCACGTTGCCTTTGAACAAACTACTTCTCTCCTCTAAAACCTCATCTCTTATTCCTACCGAAACCCTACCCTGTTCCCTATTAACTATCCTCTATCCTTAATTTTCAGTCAAAGGCTTTTGTTGTTACAATGCACACATGAAGCGGGTTTTTTTCGCTCTTCCCTGATTTAGTCTTTCGAATTTTCTACCTTATCGGTTCAAAGCATCTCTCAAATCTACTATAAATTCATATGCTTATATGATACTGTTCTCCTTTCTCAACTACTATTCTCATCTTCGTACTACTTAAACTATTACAAATTAGAATACATCTCTCTTTCAAAATATCCCTGAAATTCATCATTCTGGGATTTTCACTAATTCTTCAAAAACAAAGATGGTGAACTTTCTACCACTTTTCTACTTTCCAGAAATCTCGAGCAGTTAGTGACTCCCTACTCGTTTCTTGATGGTCTTGGAAATGAACCCAAACTTTTCTTAAACCTTTTCCTAACCTTTCCCTTCCTCCTTATTCGTTAAAACTCTTTAACCACGATCTTCAGGTTCCTCCTCGATCACCTTGTTATCTTTGTTATCCGGTTCTAACTCTTCAAGTCTTCCGCAGGAAAGACCCCAGCTTCAGAGTTGAAAACTCTTAGCATTTTGGCGCTGCTAACGTCGTTACTTTTTGATTCCAGTGGATCATGACTTCATGGCCTTCCGTGGGGTGGGTTCCCTTCTCGGGAATATGCAGAACGCATAACCGAAGTGATTTTCTCTAACACGGGCGTACATTCCTTATTCTTTCCCTTCAACACAACCTAAACAAACCTTGTTTACTCTGTTTGTCTCTGTTATTCGCAACAAGGGCGGCTGCCCCTTATGAAATACCGTCGTCTTCAAACTTCAAAAACTCACAACTATATTTCCATTTCAGGAATCGTTGCAAATCAATTTTCTTCTCGTACCACTAAAAATATACTCTATAAAAAGAACAATGCATAATCTTTCTAGTCCTCTTCCTTCACGTCCTTTCAAGGCACCTTTACAAAAAAATGTTAACCTAACTCTTGTAGTTTAATCCCACATTCCCTTCTCTAGTATCTTATCTGATGGCACAACTTCTTCCTTTACCCTTCAGTTACAAACTTGAATTCTTCGTTCAAACCTTTACCTCTAATCCACCTTATGACCCATTCCCGGCTATTACCTCTCTCTCACCCCCAAACTCATTCAGTCCGAACATTTAAATTTTCTTTCTTGAAAAAGTTATTTCAACTCTCTCTGAGCTTAACTCTAAGAAGGCGTACTACTGTCCACATGGTATTCCTCTGTGTTTCTGGAAACTTGTGCTCCCGAGCTTGCTTGCACCTTATCTTTTTAAACTATTTCGTCTGTGTCTGTCTACTTCGACCTTCCGTCCCTGCTGTAAACGTGGGCTCCTTAAGCCTGTTCGGAAAAAGGGGATCCTTCTCAACCATGTAACTATCGTTTTAACCTCCGTTCTATCTGAAGATTTCGAATCTGTCCTTAAACAGAAACATGTTCCCTCTGAGGTTGATACCGGCACTTCTGATTCCGAGAATATAGTTTACATAGTAATTTCGTCCTAATGGGAATCCACTCGCTTATAGGCTGCGCTTGAAGGTGACTTTTATTGGTCACGGAGATGGTGAAATAGTTAAGATGATGGACTTGACGATGACTTATTTGTCACGGAGATGATGAAATAGTTAAGACGATGGACTTGAAGGTAACTTTTATTGGTCACGGAGATGGTGAAGTAGTTAAGACGATGGACTTGAAGGTGACTTTTATTGGTCACGGAGATGGTGAAGTAGTTAAGACGATGGACTTGAAGGTGACTTTTATTGGTCACGGAGATGGTGAAGTAGTTAAGACGATGGACTTGAAGGTGACTTTTATTGGTCATGGAGATGGTGAAGTAGTTAAGACGATAGACTTGAAGGTGACTTTATTGGTCACGGAGAAGGTGAAGCAGTTAAGACGATGAACTTACTTGAAGGTGACTTTATTGGTCACGTAGATGGTAAAGTATTTAAGATGATGGACTTGAAAATGACTTTTATTGGTCACAGAGATGGTATAGTTGTTAAGACGATGGACTTGAAGGTGACTTTTACTGGTCACGAAGATGAAAGTATGAAGGCGAGGAACTTGAAGATGACTTTTATTGGTTACGGAGATGGTGAGTAGTTAAGACGATTGGACTCGAATTTCGGACGTAGGAGGTCCATTCGAACCCAGCGAACACAAAACATTTTCTTTGCCCTTTTCAACTTAAGAATACTTTATTTTCTATATGATATATAATATATATATATATATATATATATATATATATATTATATATAATATATATATATATATATATATATATATCTATATATTAATATATAAAATATATATATATATATATTATACTATATATAGTATATATATATATATACTATTATTATATATATATATCAGATAATATATATATATACATATATAATATATATATATATATATAGTATATATATATATATATCATATAATATATAAAATATAATATATATATATATATATATATATAATATATATATATATATTATAATATATATATATATATATATATATATATATATATATATAATAATATTAGTGATGGGGGACGGATTATGAAATTTTTGCCGATGACGATGACGATGACGATTAGAGCAAATTTTACCGATGACGATGACGATGACGATGACGATGACGATTAATTGAAAAAAAATATTTTTAAAAATTTCTTTAAAATCCCTTCCTCCTCTCGTCTCTCTCTCTCTCTCTCTCTATATATATATATATATAATATATATATATATATATATATATATATATATATATTATTATATATATATAATTATATATATATATCATTATATATTATATATATATATATATAAGGCTGTAAACAGGAGGGTCAGGGGGGTTCAACCTCCCAAAATTATTTTAGCGATCAAAAATTTTTTGATTCCTTAAAGTCTCAATAATTAATAATAATAATAATAAATAATAAAAATAATAATAAATAATAATAATAATATTAATAATAATAATAATAATAAATAATAATAAAATAATAAATAATAATAATAATAGTTTAATAAAGAAAAATGAACAGTATTTATTAATGGAAAGAGAGACATGTTTGTGGTCCGTAACGAATTCTTAGGTCCAAGTGGCTGTTCCTCATAAATGTATAAAATATTTAGACCAGGGACTTAAATGTTAGGTTTCCAACTTTGCAGATGATAGCAAATTGGCTACCGTCAATAAGCGAATTAATGCATGGATGTATATCGACTTCTGCAGATAAGGTGGGAATCGTAATCGTTGATGGGATGAGCAGGATCATTCCTTCTTCAGAAAAATTTTTCTTTCCTCATTCACTCCTTCTAAAAACCTAAATCTTTCTTTCCTCATAAATCCATTGTTCGATCGTGCTTATTCTCTGGCCATTCAGGCTAGAGGACTGTGCGCTATCGGGATGATGGAACAAATTCTGTGTCTCCTATCACTCTCGCTTTAATTTTCATTCAGCCTAACAATCGTTGCTAGGGATACTCTTTGCGAGGCAAAGCTGGCTTTTCATCAAAGGAAAGTGCGCTAACCTCCTTGGTTCTCCTACTGACAAATTCTTTCATCGCTAAGCAACTTCTGTAAATCGCCTTCTCTCTCTTATTCGATCTATCATGTGTTGCTAATTCTCCAACTGAAATAGGCCTAATCTCTTCGGCCCCTCGCTTCAAACTATATTCTCTATGTCTCATAACTAAACTTTCCCTCCTCAGTGTTGGAAGCCCACATGGTCCATCCTATTCCTAAAAAAGGGAAAGCCGCTCTGATTGCCTTCTAACTGATCACCCCTGTAGCTCTCACTTGTATTCTATCTAAGATCTTTGAAACCCTTCTCAACTCACTTCTTAGATCATCTGGAAACTCACTCCGATCGCCAGTACGGCTCTCGTTGCACGAAGTCTACTGGCGATATACATTCCTATCTAACCGATTTATGGTTTTTCGCTTTTCTTAGGAACTACGGGAGACTTGGGTGGTGGCGCTTGACATATCCAAAGCATTTGACCGAGTTATGGCACGCGGTCACTGCTCTCCAAAGCGCTCCCCTATAGGGCTACTTATATCTAGCTTCGTTTTTCAAATCGCTCAATATACGGCTGTTGTTGCATGGGGCGACTTCTCTCTTTCTTTTCTGTCAATAGTGGTGTTCCTCAGGGTTCTGTCTTATCTCCTACTTATTCCTACTTTTCATTAATGATCTTCTCACCTGCACCTCTAACTCTATCCACTCGTATTCCGATGACTCGACCTTCAACCTGTAACTCAGATCAAAAATTTTTTCTTCCGGCCTTTTTCCCATTTTATTCTGAATTGCCTCTCGTCTTACATCTTTCCGATTTTATCTCGCTGATGCTGATAGAAATACTTTGTGAAATTCAATTCTTTAAAAAACCCAACTTTTACAA
>JABUQX010125659.1:10000-15000 GCA_015478945.1 Trachelipus rathkii
TGATGAGATTTCGAAAGAAATATATAGTGAAATATGTATGGAAGAAAATAGGAATGCTAAAAGTTTGATGCGTAGAAGAGAAAAGAGGTAAATGAACATTGTGGAAGGAGGATGAATGGGGACTTGCTTGGTAAAAGGAAACTGTTTTGGAAGGAAGTATGGAACATTAAGAAGGAGAGTAAGGGGAATCTTTATAGAATAATGAATATGGGTGGTGGTGCTTTCGTGGCCGAAGTGTTGGATGTGATGAGAGTTTGGAGGAAAAACTTGAAACCCTGCATAACATAGGCAGTGATTAAGAGATGGTAGTGAATGTGTGAGGATTTAATGGTGTAAGAAGTAGCTATTTTGGGGACGAGCAAATTAGTAGGGAGAAGATAATAGATAAAGTAATGAAGTTGAAGAATAGTAAATCAGCAGATGTAGATGGAGTTACTGGTGAAATGAAAAATAATCTAGGCGAGATTGTGATTGATTGGATATCAATTGTGCAATAAAGCATTTGTGGAGGGTATAGTTCTGAAGGATTGGAGGAGAGTAGTAATGCCCTTATATAAGGGTAGGAGAGATAAAGGGAACTGTAGAAACTATATTGGATTAGTTTATTGCGTGTTATGGGGAAGATATATGCTATTGTTTTGGCTGAAAGAGGGGTTCGATTGACTGAGGGACTGATTGGCGGAAAAGAAGGTACATTTGGAAGTGGTAGAGGATATGTAGATCAAATTTTTACATTGAAACAAATGAGAAGAGAAAAGCAAACTGTTCTTAGGTTTTGTGGACTTGCAACAGGCGTATGACAGGATTAATAGGGAAGCTCTGTGGCAGGTGTTAAGGATATATGGTGTTGGTGGTATGCTTCTGAATGGAATTTAAAGTATGTTTGTTGATAGTGAAGCTTGTTTTAGTGGAGAGTGAATATTTTTATATTAATAGTGGAGTGAGGAAAGGAAATGTTACGTCTCTATGGTTATTTACTTAATTTGTATATAAAAACATAAAAAATAAAGAGACAGTAAGAAGACACATGGGCTTATCGAGAATGTCCCAGTATAAAATAAATATTTATTAAACATATGCACATGCAACACACACAACCTACACTGCTCCCTCAGGTTTGTCGATATACTAAGCAAAATGCTAATATAAAATATACGCTATTACTCAATGGAAGCAAAACTAATAGCTTGGTCCACTAACCAGATTACAAAGTTATAAGTTCATGGGGGTGATTAAAACATTATTGGTTCGAATCAAAGGGGAGGGTGTTATATTGCTGAAGAATGAAATTAAGCTGAGAGGGGCCTGCTTATTGTACACTGATGATTTGGATTTCTGTGGTGAAACTGGAGAAAAAGGGCAGGTTTGCTATAGTTTTCTTTTAGGATTGTAAAAGAAGGGGTTTGAAAGTAAATGTAGATAAGTGTAATGTAACGGTGGTGGGTGAGGAGAGATCGCAGTGTGAAGTCATGCTAGATGGTAGGCAACTGGAAAAAGAATGTGAGTTTAAATATTTAGGCTATATGTTGAATGAAAAGTGAAGGGATGACGTTTGGTGTATTAGGAAAGTTGTGAGTGGTAAGAAGATAGCTGGTGCATTTAAATCTTTCGTGAATGCAAGGGGACTAAGCCTTGAGTGCGATAGGGTTCTGCGTGAGGGTATATTATTACTGGTGTTAATGCACAGTAGCGAAACTATGCTGTGGAATAAGAGAAATAGATCTAAGGTACAGTCAGTCCAAACGAAAAATTTAGGGGTGTGTTAGGTGTGAGAAAAATTGATAAAATGAGCGAATTAGCCAGCTGTTTGTTACGAAGAAAAACATGAATGAGAGAATAAATAAGAGTATATTAAAATGGCTTGGGCATATGAAATGATGGATAATAGCTTTTATTTAAGCGAGTGTATAGAGGTGAATGTTTTGGGAACAGACCGGCTGGGAAACCAAGGAAAAAGTGGATTGAGTGAGTTAGAAAGTGTCTGAAGAAAAAGAACGGGAAGTTAGTACATGCGAGACGATTGATGGTATAATAGGAGTAAATGGTTTAGGTTCATGATGGGTCATGACTGTGGGCTTTGCCCAGGGGATGAACCCTGACATTGACGAGATGCCAAAGTGGGCGAATGTCACGGTGTTGTGAAGCTTCATGGGAGATTTTGGTCGTGATGGTCTCCCACTTAAGGGAATTAGGGGAGGTTGTGGGGAGGCCTTTATTATTCGAATTAGGTCATGTTCTACCTAACTATTCTGTTTCCGGTGGCATGTTGGGCACCCCCCCAACAATCTATGGGTATCAGTGGGAATATATATATTATATATATATATATATATATAATATATATATATATAATATATATATGTACGGTATATATATTATCATATATAAAAATTTAATTAATATATATTATTATATATATATATTATATCAGGCTTGGGTTTCACAGTTCATTTTGTCAAGTTACACAAGTATCTAGAATGTTCAAGTACGAAGTACACTAGATTTGTTCAAGTACAAGTACAAGTACTATATCTAAAGTTCCATAGATAGTCAAATGAGTAAATATATATATATATATATATATAGGGTATATTATATATTAATATATAATATATACTAATTATATATATATTATATATATAATATATATATATATATATATATATATCATCACCCTCTCCCCAAGACTAAGGGTAAGGTGCGTAACATGCACCGGAAACAGAAAAGTAGTAGAATAATATGAAGAAAGTCGAAAAGAAAGCCACCTTATTCCCACTTTATACCTTTAAGTGAAAACTCGTCGAGTCAGAAAAATTCCACCCAAGAGCTTCACGGGGCGAAGGACCTCACTATGACATCCCGTCATGTGGGGTTCATCCCTGGCCACGGTGTGCTCAACCCATCAACCTCATTAAACTGCTCCCATTGCCTTGTCTGTTATGCAACTTTCTTTTTCCGCCTTTGCCAACTTACATTTCTCATCCTCCAGCATATCCTTTACTGACTCATCCATTTTTTTATGTCGGTCTCCCAGCCGGTCGATTCCCAGCACATTCACCACTATAAGCATCTGTTTAACCAGACCGACTATCATCCATCTCTTTGCACATGAACCAAACCATCTCACATGTTTCAATCTTATTCTCTATCATTTACCCCTTTCTTCACACCACACAACTCTCGAATGTGTTCATTCCTCTTTTATCAAATTCCCTACCTAATATCCCCTATGAGTGTCCCATCTGAACACATTGAACTTAGATCTATACCTCTTTATTCCAGACCATAGTCCTCACTACTAAACATTACACAGGTTAACAAATACCTCCGTGTTAGACCCTAGCGAACACTCAAGACTTGTACCTTTACATCCACCACAGGGATTAATTGCACCAGCACCTTTTTTGTCATTTCACGAAGACTTTCCTACTACACCTGCATCATCCATTCCCATTTTCATCCAGAATAAATATCTGAAATTTAAACTCAGACATTTTTCCCAGTTGCTCACCATCTAGCATAACTTTACACGAGGACTCGTCCTCACTTACAAAATAACTTGCCTCCTTATCTACGTTTACCTTCAAACCACTCCTTTTACACCCTGCCAATCTCTCTACCAATCCCCTCAAACTCTTCAGATTCGCCACCAAAACCAATTCATCCTCATATAATAGGTAGGGGCACCATCTACTCTCTTCCAATCTCCATCAATAACACCATCCTCCTGCCACCCCCACCTCTAATTCTTTCTAACCCCAATCATAATACAAATTGAATAACCAAGGAGAACTAACCATTCCTGGCCTCCACTCTCTATTTATATTAAATCATCACTTTCTACTCTATTTATTCTTACACACGCTTCACTATCGTCATACACACTTTTGATTCCATTCAGAAGCTTACCACCAACACCATATATCACTAGACCTTAACATAGGAGCTTGCCTATTATCCTATCATAAGTCTTGTTGCAAAATCCATTAACCATAATACAATTTATTCTTCTCCTTCTCATTTTTTCCATCATTTGTTTCAATGTAAAGATTTGCATCCACACATTCTCTACCACTTCTAACGCACCTTGTTCTTCACCATCAGTCCTTCAAGTCACTCGACGCACTCTTCTATCGAACCAAAATACCCACATATTATCTTCCCAATGCACACTCACTAAGCCTAATTCCCCTTATAATTCTAACACATCCCTTACCCCTTAGCCTTATACAAGGATACTATTATTGCTATCCTCCTACTCCTCGGAACTATACCCTCCATAAAGCTTTGTTACACAACTTTTAAATCCAATCAATCACATCACGCCATATATATATATATATATATATATATATATATATTATAATATATATATATATAATATATATATATATATATATATATATATATATTATATATATATTAATAACATATAGCTATATATATATCATAAATGACATACTTTTTTAATTCGTAAATGGAAATTTTATTTAGAATACATATATAAGAAATAATATCAATACTTATAAAAAAAATATTTGCAAGTTAAAAATGTTGAAAGTACTTTGCAAATTTTCAAGTACAAAAGGTGCAAGTACAAGGTACAAGTACACTGGGTTTTGAAACTGAGTACTAAGTACTCCAAAAATATGTAAACTTAAGTATAAGTACAAGTCAAGTACACAGTAATTGTACTTGAACCCAAGCCTGAATATATATATCAACCTGCCTTCCACCTACCCACATCGCCGTAGAGAGCCTAAGAACAGAGACAATATATAAACAATGCTCATAGAGGTGTTATATATATATATATATATACTATATATATATAATATATATTTATATATAATATATATATATAATAATAACTATAATTATATATTATTAATATAAATATATAATAAATTATATATTAATATTATATATATATATTAATATAATATATATATATATATATAATATTATAATATATATATATATATATAATATAATTATAT
>JABUQX010125659.1:20000-21634 GCA_015478945.1 Trachelipus rathkii
CGATTTCCTTTTTTAATAGTAGCGACGCGGTGGCAATTGTTAATTCTCGGAGTCAAAAAAATAGTTTCTTATTCTCTAAAGCTAGGCAACTTTGGATGTGCCTTGACGAATCAGTAAGCACCGTCATTTTTTTTTAAATAATCCCCTATTTAAATTGCATTAGCAGAGAAATAATAATAGATACTTATTATTAACTATTATAATAATTAACGTAATAATAATTTTATGCTAAACTTTGATCATCTCTTATACCGATTATTTAATTCCTAATTTCATTTAAAATTTATTGACTCAAAACCAGAGTCTGAGAAAACGTGTATGAATGGGATTCTGATTTGCATGCATAGTAGCATATTCATGCTTTGCGAGACCAGCAGTAGCTTCCATTTTCATGTTATTAGTGGGAATGATTTTGTGTGGAGTTTTTAGTTAGCTAATAATATGATTTTTCTATCTTTATTATACTTAATTTATTACTGAATGTGTGTGTTTTAATAAAATTGAGCTGTTAGTTTTATAAATAAGGGGATATTGGAATCGTATTCATTTGAAGTTCAATTAAAAATTACCAATTCGTTTTTCGAGTGTCTGTAGGCTCACCTTGAAATTACAAATGTTAAGAATATGTTGGAATACAGTGAGTGATTCCATATATGAAACCATTTCATTCTCTTCGAATTATCGCTAATAATAATATATATATTATATATTAATAATATATATACTATATATATTATATATATATATATTATATATTATATATATATATATATAAATATTTTATTTTTATCTAATAATATGTATAATATACAAGTTTAATACAGTTTATATATATATATATATATATATATATATATATATATTTATAATTATATATATATATATATATATATATTTATATGTATCTGTCATGTTAATATATTAAACGGATTTTAAAAGTGTAAATATATATATATATATATATTTGTAGTATATATATTATATAATATATAAATTTTTAGATATATTATTATTAATTGATATATTATATAAAGAATATATAAGTGTATATTATATTTTTATGGTAAATATTATATATATTATATTTATATTTTATTCCTCCGTAAATTTTATATATATATATATATATATATATATATATATATATATATATATATATATATATATTATATATATAGTATATATATTTTATTTATATATATGTTTTATATGTATATATATATATAATATATATATATATATATATATATATATATTGACTTTGCCTACTCAAGAATTTTGACCACAAGCCGCCACTGATTATATATAGTTATAATATAATACAAATTATTTATATTTATATATATATATATATATATATATATATATATATATATATATATATATAATATATATATATATATATATATATATATATATATATATATACTGTTAGTATATGATACTAACAATGAATTTAAGTGCTAACGAACAGGATCAAAAAGTTTTAAATATTAAAAAGATGTAAATATTTAATAGAATCGTACTTTTTTTAAGCATCGTACGTTTGGCAGCTACGTACCAACACTACAGACTTGGAAAATAGAATTTTCTTACTTGTAATTACCACTAAAATAAAATAAACATACCAACGT
>JABUQX010125660.1:0-40000 GCA_015478945.1 Trachelipus rathkii
GTTGTACTTCGTTCGGTTCAAGATTTGGTCTTTAACCGTTTTCGCATTATCGTGAAACGCTTTTTCGCGTTTTCGTGCCGCTTCATTCAGCTGCTCACCATCTAGCATAGCTTCACACCGAGGACTCACTCACAACCATAACCTAACTCTTATCTACGTTTACTTTCAAACCCCCTCCTTTTACACACCCTGCCAAATCTCTCACACCAATCTCAAACTCTTCCAGATTCGCCACACAAGCAAATCATCTGCATATAATAGGTAGGGCACCCTCAACTCATCTCCATCATTCTAACACGCATTTCCTGTCCGCCCGCAGCAATTTTTCATAACCCCACATCCATATATACAAATTGAATAACCAAGGAGACAAGACAACCCCCTGCCTCACTCTGCTATTAATACTAAACCAATCACTTTTGAAACCATTTATTCTTACACACGCCTCACTATCATCATACATAATTTTGATTCCATTCAGAAGCCTACCACCAACACTATATATATCACTAACACCTGCCATAGACCTTCCCTATTAACCCTATCATACCCCTTGTTGCAAATCCATAAAACCTAAATACAATTTATTCTTCCTCTCTCTAATTTTTTCTATCAATTTGCATCTATGTAAAACTTTTATCCACACATCCTTTACTACTCCAACGCACCTTGTTCTTCACCAATCAGTTCTTCAGTCACTCGGCGCACTCTTTCGACCAAAACACCAGCATATATTTTCCCTACAACACTCAATCAACTAAATACCTATAATTTCTACAGTTTGCTATCTCCTTCCCCTTATGTAAGGGCACTATTACTGCTCTCCTTCAATCCCTCGGAACTATACCCTCCATAAACGCTTTATTACACAACTTCAGATCCAATCAATCACCATCTCGCCTCCGTTCTTGATCATTTCACCAGTAATTTCATCTATACCTGCAGATTTACCATTCTTCAACTTTCTCACTCTACCCATTTCCTCCTCTTTGCTAATAACCTCATCCCAAAATACCTATTCCTTCTTGCACCATCAAACCCACACACAGTCATTATCACCTCTTCATTACTGCCAATATTATACAGATTTTCAAAGTGTTCTTTCCACACTCCCCTCACATCCATTTCATCAGTTACGAAAGCACCATCCCTATTCATTATTCTAAGCAGGTTCCCCTTATTCTCATTCTTAACCTTTCGCGCTTCCATCCAGAAGAGCTTCCTATTCCCTTGTATGTCCCCATTCATCCTCCTTCCAAACTGTTCATTTACTTCTTCTTTTCTCTTACGTATGCATCTTTAAGCATTTTTTACTCCTTAAATATTTCCATACATCTTTCTTTGAGACCTCATCATTGTGATTTTTAGTACATTCAACCACGCCTCTTTTTTACTTTTAACCGCTTGCATCACCTCTTCATTCCACTACTCACTGTTAACATTCTTACTTCCTACTTTAGCACATCCACATACTTCTTTTGCACTGCTAACAATTGCTTCCTTCATTTGCTTCCAGATTTATTCAGTTTCAATTTGTTCACATTCAACTGATTTACTTGCGAGCGCTCTTACATACTTATCCTTATTACCTTGTTCACTTAACTTCCTCACTCTTAATTCTACCCACTTCCCTTCCGTATCACCTTCCTCTCCATCCAAGTCCCACTAGCAATTTTATAGAACAATATAATGATCAGATATTCCAATCTCCTCACTGATTTAACATCCATCACATACTTCAGCATCTCCTTCTTTACCAACACAAAATCGATCATACTTTTCACTTCGATACCATCTCTACCTGCACCATCTCTATTATACTCATATCACTCTTGTGCTTAAATCATTACTTGAATCTACCTCTCTCTCTCTGACATCAATGACCTTCCAACCATTCTCTTTTTCTCAGACCCTGGTAAAGCACATGTTATATCTTCCTTCTTTATCAACATATATATATATATATATATATATATATATATATATATATATATATATATATATATATATATATATATATAGACTATATATATATATATATATATATATATATATATATATATATATATAAATATATATATGTATATATATATATATATATATCTTTACTATATATATATACATCCATTTTTTGATACATATATATATATAAAATCCGTATTAATAGTCAATATTTAGGCCTAGAAGGGGTATTGGTACTACTGTATAATTTAAAATATCTCTGACATTCATATACAGAGTTAATAATTTTAATAATAATAAAAAAAAAACATTTTGTTTAAAAAAAAACGTGTTTTTCCAAAAAAAAAAAGATTATATAAAAACATTTTTACAAACCCCATACACACATATATATATATATATATATATATATATATGTATATATATAGCTAACTATCTATAATATATATATATATATATATATATATATATATATATATATATATATATATATATATATATATATATATATATATATATATATATATATATATATATATATATATATATATATTTTTTTTTGTTTTTTTTTTATATATTTCTAGTATATGATCCTAACAGTCAATTTAAGGGGTGACGGACATGATTCAAAAATATATAGGACCAGTTACGTTTTACGGCTCCGTCAGTTTTTAATTTTTTTTTTTTTTTTTAACTAAAGGGTAACAGGGTAAACCGCAAAGATGCAAAGAAGTCAGGTTCTCTCTCGGCCTTCAGGGAACGACAGGGTGGGATTATTTCCCCCTCCGGGGGGAGGGTCTCGGAACCCGCTCTTTACGGTATTTAGGTGTCGCGGGGTTCCCTCGCCCTCTACGGGGTATGGGCGTCCCCCCCTCAATGCGTCGTCTCGAGCCACCCTTAAATTTTTTTTTTTTTTTATTATTGATTTTTACATTTTGTAATAAGCTTTTATACGCTGAGTCAAATATGTATTGGTTTCTGTAAGTGCCTTTTTTCTGGGAATATTTTATTTATGAAAAATATTTTATTTATTTTATTTCCTTATTTTTACATTTTTGTAATAAGCTTTATACTCTGATTCCAAATATTTAATTGGTTTTTTCTGTAAGTTTCGTACTTTTCGAGATATTATAGTTTTCAAATTTTATTGATTTAAATGTGATTTTTAAATAATTATTTAAAATATTTCGAACTTTTGAATCATGTCCGTCACACTGAAATTCATTGTTAGTATCATATACTAGCCAATATGTAAAAAAAACAAAAAAATCAAAACTGACGGAGTCTTAAAACATAACAGGGCCTAAATAAATTTATATATATATATATATATATATATATATATATATATATATATATATATATATATATATATATATATATAATATATATATATATATGTGATGATGACAATATTATTGATGTGTGTGTGTGACAAAGTTACTTAACGACCACACGGACGGGAGGTCATGAAATTTTTTTTTCACAGGTGCCTCTATGATACATAAATAGATGTTCTAGGGGTGAAATAAGGTTAGGTAAGAGGTTAGGTTAGGCTAGGTTAAGTTAGGTTAGGTTACGTAACTATTGCTTTTATTAATTTTAATAATTAATAATTTTAATAATTAATTTTAATAATTAATAATTAATAATTTTAATAATTAATTTTTTACTTTGCAAATACATACATCACTTTGACACATTAAAAATATCTCTTCAGAAGTTTCAAATAGCATAACCGTACAATATCTCTTGAAAAGAGACACTGAACGCTTAACACACCTTCTTTATCACATATTTTATTGAATTTCAATAAAGTAAAAAACTAGTTCGCAAGAGAATCTACAAAAATAAAATTAATTCCTTTGAAATTTCTTCCTATACCCCTAAAAATGTTTTTTTTTTTTATTATTATTTAAACTTCCATATACATTACATTTAAAATTTACACTATTAACGTGTAGCCGTTTAAGTAACTTTCTCATATATATATATATATATATATATATATATATATATATATACTATATATATATATATATATATATATATACCATATATATATATATATATATATATACTTATATATATATATATATCAGGCTTGGGTTCAAGGACATTTTTCAAGTATAAGGACAAGTACAAGTACTCTAGAATTTGTTTCAAGTACAAGTACGTGACTTGCCCATATATATATATATATATATATATATATATATATATATATATATATATATATATATATATATATATATATATATATATATATATATATATATATATATTTATACTATACTGCTGCTACTATATATAATATATATATATATATCATCATCACCCCTCCCCACCTTCTCTCCCCAAGACAGGGGTAAGGTGTGTAACATACACCGGAAACAGAAAAGTAGTAGAAGAATATGAAGCAAGTCGAAAAGAAAGCCCAGCCTTACCGCCTCCTTTTTATACCTTTTAACGAGAACTCGTCTCAGACAGAAAATCCACCCTAGAGCTTCATGGGACAGCGACGGCCCCCCACTATGTCATCTTGTCAATATAGGGTTCATTTCTTGGCCCAGGTGGGCTACAACTATACCCCCTCACAAAACCCCGCCATTAACTCCTGTTATGCACCTTTTCCTCGCCAAACTCATATTTCTCTCCTCCAGGCATTCCTTTACTGACTCATTCCAGTTTTTCTTCGGTCTCCCAGGCGGTCGATTCCCATCACACTCACCACTACCCATCCGTTTAACCAACAGATTATCATCCATCCATTTCACATGACCAAACCATCTCAACGTAGTTTCATTTATTCTCTTATTTACCCCTTTCTTCACACCACACAACTCTCTAATTCCTCATTTTATCAATTCTTCTCACACCTAACACTCCCCAAAGATTGCCCAGCTGAACACATTGCGCTTTAAATCTATACCTCTTATTCCACACCATAGTATCACTACTACACATTATGTGTTAATGTGTAGTATCACTACTACACATTAACACATAACAACATGCCTTCATGTAAGACCCTAGCGCACTAAAGACTTAGTTCTTTTACATCCATTAACGATTTAATTGCACCAGCCACCTTCCTGCCATTCATAACTTTCCTACTACACTTTTCATCATCCATTCCCTTTTTATCCAACATATATCCTAAATATTTAGACTCAGACACTTTTCCAGCTGCTCACCATCTAACATAACTTCACACCGAGGACTGTTCTCACTCAAACCATAAGCTTACTCTTACCTACGTTTACTTTCAAACCCCTCCTTTTACACACCCTAGCAAATCTCTCTACAAACCTCTCAAACTCTCTTCAGATTCGCCCCACAAAACCAAATCATCCTTACATAATAGGTAGGGCACCCTCCATTCTCTTCCATTCTCTATCATTCTAACAAAATCCCCTGCCACCCCCACCTCTAATTCTTTCATAACCCTATCCATATACAAATTGAATAACCAAGGAGACATAGCACATCCCTGCCTCACTCCGCTACTAATATTAAACCAATCACTTTCGAATCTATTTATTCTTACAAACGCTTCACTATCGTTATACATAATTTTGAATCCATTCAGAAGATAACCACCAGCACCATATATGACTAACACCTGTCATAGAGATTCCCTATTAATCCTATCATACGCCTGTTGTAAATCCATAAAGCCTAAATACAATTTATTCTACTCCTCCCTCATTTTCTCAATTATTTGTTTCATTGTAAGGATTTTATCCACACATCCTCTACCACTTCTAAACGCACCTTGTTCTTCACGAATCATACCTTCAATATTCCAATATTTCAACCAAAATATCAGCATATATATTCCCTACAACACTTAATAAACTAATTCTCCTATAATACCTTCAGTTACCTTATCCCCCTTACTCCTTATATAAGGGTTTTATCATTGCTCTCCTCCAATCCCTTTGAATCATACCCTCCATAAAAGACTTTGTTACACAACTTCCAAATCTAATCAATCACCATCTTCGCCTCCGTTCTTGATCATATATATAGCAGAGCAGCAGCAGTATATATATATATATATATATATATATATATATATATATATATATATATATATATATATATATATATATATATATATATATATTGTATGGTTAATTGTACCATCGTAACGTTAATTGTATCATCAGCGTCAAGATTGAGTGCTCCGCGAAAGGAGACGAATTTTATCATTTTGGAATATTTTTATTTTTACAAAATTTAATTCATTTAAGATTAATTCTATTTGAAAATATGTAATACGGCATGGGAAATATTTAATTTTTAAGGTGAACCTATTTCATGAGAAAAGAGTCATAAGGTGAACTTTGCTCATTAACATCTTGGAAACTACAGGAGTGTATAAATATAAGATAATTAATTCCCACGCGGTCGATCTGCCATTCAAAATTTATCGTCTGAAGACTCCTTGTCTGTTGGTCGATCTCTCATTCCAAATTTATCATTTGAAGACTCTGTGTCTGTTGGTCGATTTTTCATTCAAAATTCATCGTCTGAAGACTTCGTGTATTGAGAACATTAGACGTGACCTGTAGTCACTTGAGAAGAACTATATTGGACGTGACCTGAAGTCACTAGAGAATATTGGACGTGGCCTGAAGTCACTTGGGAAGAACTATATTGGAAATGACTTGAAGTCACTTGAGAATATTGAACGTGGACTGAAGTCACTTGAGGAAAACAGTGATTGTGAATATTGGACGTGACCTGAAGTCACAAGATAAGAGCTGTGTTTTGTCCATTGAATTCTACTTTCGATACAGATGATATTTGTGAATTGAGAAGAAGACGCATTTTGAAGGGATTAATTAAGAGATTGTTAGAGAATTTATTCTACTACTGAATAACCTGGAGAGTCCGATTTTAGTCTGAAGATATTCGTATGTTTACAGAATCATCAGAAGTAATTGTGAAGGTTTATGAATTATTTGGAAATCTTTGTAACCAAGATTGAGATTTGCGAGGTAGATTACACCCTAGACGAACAGACTCTTTTGTTTCTATTTTGATTAAACGAATTCCGGGGATTGTCACGTTTTTATTTATCTGATATCCCATCTTGTGACAATAAATTGGGGGCCTGTGTCCGGAATTACTTCTGAAAGAAGTGAAGAGAATTAATTGACGTTGTTTATTGTCCCAACAGGGGAATTGGAAGTTACTGAAGTACAAATAGTTTGGAGATCTGTTCAGAACCATTCATTTTTGAGAATTGTATTCACAAACGTTTACTGAAGACAGAATTGAACAGATAGAATCGGGACTCGAATCATTCTGAAAAATTCAAGTATGGATTACGATTCATTAGCGAAAATCTCCCAAGAATTAAGCTTAAAATTGAAAGAAGCCAGGGAATTCATGAATGAGGGAAGAGAAGCTGCCAGGGAAGCAGCAGAAACAGAAGCTGCCAGAGAAAGAGAAGCAGCAGAAAGAGAAGCTGCCAGAGAAGCAGCACAGAGAGAACATGAGCTTGAGCTCAGAAGGCTCGAATTGCAAGCGGGCAGTACCGGTCATCAACACTTAGATAATAATGATGTCAAAGCAAGAACGCCTAAGCTACCTTCTTTTAACGATGATAAAGATGAAATAGATTGATATCTCGAAAGTTTTAAAACGTTCTTTGCAGTGAATGAAGGGGTTACGACGAATTGGGCCTCCCACCTTAGTGCTTTATTGACGGGAAAAGCGCTTGTGACATATTCGCGTATCCCAAAGGATGAAGCTAAAGATTATGATTAAAAATGCCCTATATTTATGTTATAACTTAACAGAGGATGGATAAAGGCTAAAGTTTAGGAGTGCAAAGGCATATGGCGATGAAAGACAAATCCAATTTATTGACAGGGTAAGGAATTATATGATCAAATGGACAGAGCTAGCCAAAATCAATAAAGATTTCAATGACATAATAAATCTGCTGGTGGCCGAACAATTCTTAAATACGTGCCCCAAAGAACTAGCGTTTGAGTGAAAGGAAAATCAATAAACTTGATATCATAGCCCAAGAGGCGGAGAATTATCTCCTTGCTCATAATAAGAACTTGTCGTCAGTAAGAAATAAAGAAGACATATCAGAGAAAGAGAAGAAAGATGTGCACGAAAACAACCGCAATGTTGAAAAGTCTAGGCCTTAATTAACCTGTTTCAATATGGCAAAAAAGGACAGAGCAATGGAGTGCAATACCTATACCACCTTCAGGAGGGACGGCCTATATAAAAACTATAATAACTAATACGAATCATAAGGAGCTGAAATGATTAATTTTTAGTAGTTTATATATATAGAAGTAATTGCTAGATTCATAATATTACATATAGTTCATCAGTACATAGAGAAATCCCATAATTTGAATCGAAGAAAACTAAGGAAGATTCAACTCCTGCAATTTTGTATTTTGGTGTACAACAATCACTTATGTATTTGAGAGATACACCTAAAGGACTTTACTTTCAAACCGTATGCTAAGATTTGAATAACTACCACCGTTTATCTAATGATAATATATATATATATATATATAATAAATATATATCTAATATTGAATAAGTATAGGTATGGCGAATGTGTATTTGTGCGAACATATTTTAATGACAGTTTGCAATATAAAATTAATAATTCAATAAAAATATAATAACAATATCATAGCAAGGTTTATTAACGATTAATAACATTATATATATATATATATATATATATATATATATATATATATATATAAAGAAAACCCATTAAATTATTTCAGCCAATTCTAAAAAAAAATAAAAAATACTAAGAAAGAGGTACTATTTATTGACTCTATTTGCTGCCTATTCTTAACTGTAACAACTTGCTATTTAACCTTAAAAGGTACGCGTAGCGATAAATCAATAATATAAGGTTTATCCTATATATTTATGTACAAATGGATATATTAGGTATACATGGACTTATGCAGTCCGATTTTCGTCTTTTTAGTGTTTTGCTTGTCTGCTCCTTAAATCTAATCACGGTGTCTATTTTTAGTCTGCGTGGTGGTTTTATTGTTTAATTAGAAATTCTATTCTTTTAGAGAGAGATGGTATAATAATTAATTATACACGAACTTTGACAATTTTTATATCATACATTATTTGCTGAGATCAAAATTCTCTAAAAATTATTACATTTTCCAATATATATATATCATTAAATAAAAAATAATTAAAAACCATTTATTAAAAGTATTTTAACTTTATGTATAAAAGAATATTGATTAATTAAAAATAGTATTTAAAGTCTATAATTGTACATAAAATTATTATTTATATTATTATTATTATTAGTTCATCTTATTAATTAAACATTACTCCATTATATCATCACTCAATTTACCATTATTTTTCAATATTATTATTATTATTATCAATTAAGGCTTTACATTTCCAAAATTAACCTTAATTTTCCCTAAAGAATTAGATTAGATATAATTAATTGTATAGGTTAAATATATTAATTATTGAAATAATATAAATAATTTAGAAAGAAATTCAGGAATTAACTATTATGTATATAAATATTATTATAATGTTTATTATTATAATCATTCCTCTCCGTCCTCAATTATTATTATTATTATTATTGATTCCTTATATTATCATTCACTTATTCACAAAATACATTACTTATTCATTATTCCATATAGAATATATACAGTATAGGAAAAAAATATTATCATATTATCTCCATA
This sequence comes from Trachelipus rathkii, assembly GCA_015478945.1. Classification (NCBI taxonomy): domain Eukaryota; kingdom Metazoa; phylum Arthropoda; class Malacostraca; order Isopoda; family Trachelipodidae; genus Trachelipus; species Trachelipus rathkii. The sequence goes on from JABUQX010125660.1 coordinate 9,714, forward strand.
CAATGATCCATGGATCACTTCATATGTTTTGAAATTTAAAATTTTCTCATTATACACTGACTTTTTTGGAAATTTCAAGTAGGAATTTCCCTATGAGTAACTTTCAGCATATCTTAAACGATTTCCCATGTATCTATTCCCTGACTTTTCTACAGCAAATGATGTTGAAACCTGATATATATATATATATAATATAATATATATATATTATTACAATACCAATATATATATATATATATATAATATTATATATATATATATATATTTATATATAATATTAATATATTATATATATATATAATATATTATATATATTAATATATATTATATATATAATATATAAATATTATATTATTATATAATATATATATTATAATACAGCCTAGGAACTGCGAGCCACTGGGTCAATGATTATTCTACACAGGTGAGTAAGTGATAGGATAATTTGAGAAAATCATAGGTACAGAGTCAGGGGTACGCGTCGATGAGAGCAGTCAGCCTGCGCTATTGCCAGGTAAAAAATCTAGCTACCCACTGATTTATATATATTATATTATTATATATTATATATATTATAATAGTATATATATAACTACCCAGAAGGAGATATGTCACTTTACTATTGTTGTCATGTGGTAATATAACATCTTGAGTGCAAGTGGGGAGGTGATCATTATCTAACGTTTTACGTTTAATTCTCTAATATTTATTATATTTAGACATTTGAAGATTGGTTTAATGGGTGGATGACCCTTAATATTCTATTTGAGCATCGGGTCAGAGTCAGATTTGGCACTTTACTTCTGGACATATGATATATCTATTATAGAGAGTTTTTTATACTAAAGAAGAAGGATTTAAGGGAAATGGGGTTGAGATATATGAGTGTATGTTACTATGTAACCTATCAACGGGCGTTAAGTGTATCTGGAGGCTGGTTTAATGTTGAGGAGAGGGTGTAATGTCGCTTCGTTGCGGTTATAGGAACTTGTAATTAGGATTTGCGTAAATTTCCGAAAACCTCATTTCAGAGTAGAAGAGAGGAAAGGGTTGAGAGATATTGGTAAAAGGTTAAGATCATATTGATCCGGTTACAATTTTTTATTTTTGAAAAGTGGAAAAAAGAAACTGATTTATTAGAGAAAGAGAGGGAGTGAGAGAAAGAGCAACGACTTTGTAGATAAAATTGACGATGACATAGATGGTAGAATAGAGGTTAAGATGGCAATATTCTGGGAAATTATGTCCGTTCTACTCTTTGTTCGTAATAGAAGAATATGAGTCTCAACACCAATTACCCCGGGGTCGTAGGAGTCAGGGTGAGGAGTACTTGCAGAGAGATGTGTACTAGAGAATAGTATTCGTATTTGATGTAAAGAGGATCGATGCAGGCACGTATAGCGGGTTGGCCTTGTACTTGGAGAGAACAAACCATATGATGCAAAATCGCTATAGGTTAGAAGTCTGGTAGATTTTTTTGGACATGTATTCATCACAGAATGATTAATTTTGTGAGCTTAGAAAATTTGTAGAGAAAGGCTAGAGGATAAACCTATACTAGAGAGGCCATCATCACGCTTTCATGCATAATCTCTGTTCGCACTCTCTTCTCAGGATTCGTTGTTGTGTTCAGTTCATTCTCATCATGTATGCTTGTACTCTTTGTATGTCTGCTGTCTCTTGTGTTCTTGCTCGCTGATAGTCTTACTCTGATCTCTAGACATCACGGAGTTTTCCGCGTCGGGTGTGCTTTCTCATCATTTCACTGTCTGGGCTGCATGTCTCGCTCGAAGTCTGATTCTGGCTCGATCTCGGGTGGGTGGTCGCACGTCACTATGTTCATCGTCATCTGATATCATTAAGTGATAATGATATATATTTATCCATATTTTATTGGTGTTTTGTTTAGTGGAAGGAGGTTATTGTTCAGAATGTATTATAATTATTAGGAATAGGAAACTTTGATTTGGCATGAGAAGATTTAGAGTCATCATTCTTTAAAGGAAATACTTAAAGTGAGGGGATTGGCACTTGTTCATATTATATCATGTTATTGATGAGTTAAATCTACTAAAGTTTATTCTAATATAAATATGTAATATATTCACTGAGGTATAGTTATGTGTGGCTATGTATTTTATTACTATGTCATGGTGTGATGAGTTAAAATAATTTAAAAGAACTTAGATGTCGTCTGCGATAAGTATATATATTAAATGTATTTGAGGGTGAGATTTTGGAGTGAGTTGGTTAGATTTTTCTGCTTGAATAAATAAGTTTAACAAGAATGATAGAGAGAATGGCGCCTATCTGTGACGATCTATCATTTTGTAAGTTTGAATGGATAATGAGAAGATGAGATTTAGGATTTTTTGTATGTAAAACCTTTGAGCGAAAACATTTAGGTGATGTATATATAGTAATTTGGCGAGTTCATTTTTTTGTCATTATTTTTATACAGCAGTGGGGAGTGGATAAGTGAATTTATTTATTGAGTAATATAAGAGATGTGTGTGGAGGACATGTGGTATCGAGATGCATTAAGTTTATGTCATATTATAGCATAGTGATGAGTATGATTAACTGTGGGAAGTGCGGATTTTTGTTGTATATCGCCATTATGATTGTGATTTAGTTAGTTATAAGTAGTAGGTATTGAAGGGCTTTGTGTTTGTAGAGTATGGTTATGACTTTTGATATCTTTAGTGTATGAGAAACTTTAGAGGTTATAGTATAATTATTGAGGTATATTGATGAGTAAATTATTTTTGTTTTATAGTATTTAAATATTCTCAGTTTATGTTTTACTAATGATAGCAATTATGAGCAGAGAAATGGATGACTGGATAGGATAGTGAGGTGAATATTTAGGAGTCTTTTTTGGTTTATGAGTTTATTGAGGTTATAGTATAATATAATGACTTTGTATTCATGTATTGTGAGTGTATATATTAAATATATTATTTAGATTACAAAAGTTTATGCTAAGATTTGTTGAAGAATTTACAGTGAGATTAGGAAGGAGATTATGAGCTTATTTTCTCCCAAAGGTGTATTTATATTATATATATAATTTTATATGTGTAGGTTATTTGATTAATTTGAAGTCCTGTAGATACGCTGTTATGCTTTTGATATTTTTTATGAGAGGGTATTTGGAGAGTTATATATATTATATATTATATAATATTTATATACTTTAAAATGTAATGTATTTACTAATATTTTTATAACTTATGTATATGTATATATCAACTCGTGGTTAGTAGATATTATATAATTAGTATTATTTAATATATAGTAATAGGTGATATTATATATTTATTATGTTATATTTATATTTTTAAGCTATTATAGGTATATTTAGGGTAGGTATGATATTTTGGAATGGGGTATTATTATTAAGGTATACATATTTATTATATTTAATGGTGATATTTATATTATTATTATATATATATTTTGTATATTATATTATTAGTTTATGTATATTTTTATTATTATTTATATTATTATATTTTATGATGTATATATTAATATTAATATATAATATATTATATTGGTATATATTTATATGGTATGTTATATATAGAGGTATTATATTATAATTATATTAGTATTATTATTAGTTATGACGGTATATATAATTTTATTATTATTATAGTATATAATATTTATATATATTATATATATATATATATAATATTTTAGTTATATTATATAAATAAATTATATATATATATTATTAATATATATTAATTATATATATATTTATAAATAATAGTATTAGTATATATATATTATATTATAGTAATTTAATATATATATATATATTTATATAAATATATTAATTATATATATTATAGTATATATATATTAATATAGTATAAAAAATATTTAATTATAAAAAAAACTACTACATACCTGTAAGATTTAGTATCATTCATTAATATATTATAATAGCTTACTAAATCATATAAGTACATTCAATTATTTATCATTTATATTGTTTATTAAATTATATATATTTATTAATATCCGGTCCTTTACTTTAAAAAATAAACCTGCTAAAAATATATATTATTATATTTATAAATCATTTTGTGAAATATTGAGTCATTTTAAGTATCAAATTGGGACATTATCTATTAAATTATAATATAATAAATTTATATAAATTAAATATAATTCACTATATTTATAAGTTATTCATGATATCACATTTTGATACTAAGTCTACAAATTGAGAATAGTCCTCAGATAACACAATTAGGAAAAAATTATATAAAAAACAATTCAAATTAATAAATTAATCTTATATTAGAAATATCACAAAAGCAATATAACAATTTATTATACTTATTCATAAATGTATATTAATTTGTGTTATAAACACGAATTTCACAATAGTTTCTTTACTAGATGCATAATATCAGCTATTGTGGCAACTATATTTCTCTGTAATTTTAAGTTATTTACGAAATATCACTCTCTTTAACATTTATAATACGATTAAAAGTTTCTATACAGAACAATTTATTGAGATGCACCCTGTGTGTAATTATAATTTAAAATTATGTAAGAAGTTTCAATGCACTAGTATATGGTGTATAGATAAAATGCTGAAGCACACGTTGTCTAAATCACATATCTGCATTTACGCATGTGACAAGCTGACTGGAGAGAAATAAGCTTGCTATTACGACGAATAGCAACTTAATTTTAAAAATCCTGGAGCGCGTACAGTGTACTTAATAATCCTTGCAAATGAGAGATTGCTTCTAAACGAGAGCATGTGAATCAGTGTTCTTTTGTTATTTAATTAAAAAATACTGAGCACCAATACAGATTCATATAGGATTTTTATTTTCTAGTGATACTTACCTTATGGTATAAGCTTTTATCCAATTGTTATTTTAATGATTTCCACTCAATCATATAAGAGTGTAGGTCTGTAATAATGGTATATTTTCATGGCAATGATATCATTCATATAGCTATCATCAAAACTATAGTTTATTGACAGCTATTACTTTGTGAGACTAAAATTTTACCTCAATTAGTGATATATAGGATAGATAAATTAAATATTATACATAATTTATATATTTTTTATACAGAATAACTCTGGACCATTACCCCATCTTATATCTCCACGAAAGGGTGAATCGCCACTGATATTATGTTCACAAGCATGCTTAACTAGAATTCAAACAATAGATGTTTTTTGTGCCTTGTGCTTGCTAGACAGAAAACGTTTTGTTCCTTTCAGCAAACATTATTCTACTAAGTATTCTTATATATATCCTATGATAATATATTCACATCATGAAAATAACTGGAATATCTTATTCATAATGGCAGCAAATGAGTTATCAGTATATAAAAAATATAGAGCATGTCATATCATTATTTTTTTTAAAATCTAAATAAGAGATCTTTATGAGAAATTTATCTGACTTGCAATAATTACCTTTACCCAAATTTCATAACCAAATATGATAGAAAAACAAGAATTAGCTAAAAAGATGATTTAAATAGGTTTTCTATTTTATTAGTAAAGTAATAAGTTCCGTATGAACAACTATCGCTCCTTACCAAAGCACTCACTGTGAGCTAAGATTAATTAAAACTAACTTACGTTAAGGATGATTCGTGCTTCACTTTGGCATATGATTTAAGGTAATTATTTATTTTAATCATAACACCTCTATCAATTATTATCTGATATCAGGTCCTTTTCATCTAGAAACATTTTAAATTACATATCTACCCATCTTATTACTAATAAATTTCAAAATTATTCAAAAAACATTTATTATTATTCAAATTTATATTAATTTTAAATAATTATTTTAAACCTGAAAATTATTTTAAATAATATTAAACAAATTATTTATGACTCCTATGTTTTTATCATACAGTTCTTTCGAGTCTAATAAACTGTTTGTAGTTATAAAAACACCACATATTTTAATTTAGTCACAGGTATATAACTCAATGAAAGTATAAAAAGTATAATCTCTACAGTATCACTACTGCCTATACAAAAATAAGTGAATGAGAAAAGTGAAACTACGAAAAAAGTGTAAATAATCATTGCTTAAAAAAAGGGTTAGAAAACAACAATATGACGTAAAGTATACTTAAAAATAAGTGGATATCAATATAAAAGTTGAGAAAAAAGTGTACCGCTACAAGCCCTGTAAGTTAAAAAGAAGTCGAAAGGGAAAAAAACAAAAAAAATAACAATAAAACCTTATAGTACTATACAAATATTATATATATATATATATATTGAAACACATAGATTTATATTTATTAACATAGTTTACTATTCTCAATAATATTTATTCATTACCTAAAATTATTTAATTATCATATTTACATATTTAAACTATATTAATACAAATTACCGTAAAACCGTACTGATAGCCAAAAAATGACCGATACTACCAATACCTATACTATGGGCTTACATATCCCTAATATATACAGTATATAATATATATGCGTTGAGGTCAACCTTCTGGCGTGACTCTATCGAACTAATTTTAGGTATAAATCTCTGCCTACGCCCAGTCAGTCTTACGGGCGCGTCCTATTCTTTCCTCCTCTATAGCGAGGGACGTATTGGTGAGGAGATAATTTTGATTTCTGTAGACACATCCACATACTGAGCTCTGAGGAAAGATATAAAATAGGTGGCTCATTACTTATCACTATAAAAGCATTCCATTAAAATAATAAAATAATAAAGTGTGAGGACACAGTTGCTAAATAGGATGATCTTGGGTTTGTGTTTAAAGTTTGAAATTAATATTTCAAAGCATTCAATGTTCTACCATACACTCACCTTATTGAGGAGGATGAAAATCGTGGAACACCTATTTTGAGTAAGTAAATCAGGCATCTATGTATATAAATTCCTCTTTTATGTATTAAATTATCATAATTATAATATTTTCAGGTTTACTTAATATTAAAACAATAAGTATCAACTGTATTATAAATAAATTAATATTATAATATATATAAAGTTATAAAAAAAAAAATTAATAATAATAATGATAAGATAAATAATATAAATAATAAAAAATGTGGTGGCCGCAATTCACTACCATCTCTGAGTTGAGTACATAAATATTTTGACACTTATTTAGCGAATTTACGTTTTTTTTCATAAATTTCAATTTATTTTAATTATTTTATACTTTAAATTAATGTAAGCTTACTTTATTATTATATTTTATATATAAAAAATTAGTGCAAAATGTAATTAAAAAATGTCAATAAATAAATACACTAAAATAAGAATAACAATGGTGGTTCGATTCACCGCCATCCATTCAACATTTTATGGCAGTGTATGAAATCGTAACCAAATTTGGTCACCCAGTGAGATTTAGCCCTAGTACTTAGAGTTTGGAACAAAAATTTACTTATGTTTAAAGCTAACATACTTAATAAATAGTTATGATTATATCAACTGAATAAAAATAAATTAAAATCACATCCACAATTTATCATTTTATAACAAAGTTTAAAGAAACTCACATTTTTCAAAGTAAAATTCTATTTAAAGAAAAGTATATTATTTATATACCTTAATTATATAATATTAAATTAATATATATAATTTATTTTTAAAAAATATAATAAAACTCTTCTAAGAATAATATATAAAGATTAATAATACTAAAATAATAAACTCTTCCAAGGTTATATGTAATTAGAGAAATTATAATAAAGTATCAATTTTATTTTTTATATTAATTTTTTTATTTTATAGAGAGTGGAACCAAATTACATATCATACTCTCTAAACTTCGTTTGGCTACTAAGAGCAGGGAACCTTTTATGCTAATAATATATATATATTAATATATATATATATATATATAAATATATATAATATTATAATATATATATATAATAATATAATATATAATTAAAATTATATATTACTTATAATATATATATATCATATATATATAATATATAATATATATAATATTATATATTATATTATATATATATTATAATATATATTAATATATATATATATAATAATATAATATTATTATATATATATATATATATATATATATATATATATAAATATTATATAATATAATATTTAATTTAATTATGCTTCTATAAAGTATATATATATATTAAGTATATTATATATATATGCTTCCAAACACTGATTAAATACTTTCAAATTTCACAAATATATTTAGCTTAATAATCACACACCTAAATCTATTTTCTTGGTACAAATATCGATATCTTAATACAATTCATTATATCGATAGTTAATATAAGATTTATTTGAGTATCTTAGGTGAAGAACCTTACATATTATATACTTATTTTATCATATTAAATATTCATTATTATTGCTCACTTATCTGCCCACTACCAAAGAAGTTTATCCAAGAATTCATATTTATGAAGTCTTTTAATGGCATTAACCTTCACTATATCCTAACTAGATTGAGTTGATAGTACTTTTAGTAATCAATCTGCAAAACTTATAAACCTTGCATTTAAGTCTGCCACATGGTCTTAAATTACTATTATTAATATATACGGTACTGAGGTAAAACAAATTTAATTTTAGTGACCAGCACTGAACTTATATTATGTAGGGATCAACCACTCTTTACACATTATCCCATGATGATTTTTCTACATTTTAAGTTTGAGTACTACACTGAGTATTTCTAAATTTACGCGAACCACTCTTATTAATGCCATCACAAATGTAACCTACTTCCCTCACTATAACTATGATATATACCACATTGCCAATATACTTATTTATTAATTATACAGCCTTATGTGGGGAACCTTATCAAATATAAGTCATTACTAAAGTCTAAATTAATACAATATCACAACTGGATCGTCTCCTCGTCAATATATATATAGCAGTCTTGAAATACTAGATATTATTCCACAAAGCGTACACACAGCCAAGAGATTATGTCTGAATGACCTATACCTTTCTGAAACCTGTGACTAGGATGAGATCATATAACAATAGCCTTGTTTATCTTATCTAAATATTGTTCTCTAATATTTGACCTTATATTTAGTAACTTTTATCTCAAGAACCTTGTTAATCAAACACAGAGATGATTTAAGTATACTTAAACTGGACTAATAATTTTCCCAAATCTATCCTTACGTACCTATATTCTATATATTAATAAGGCAGAACATATGTGTTTCCAGTCATCTGGTACCTCACCAAATGTTATAGGAATCACTTTTACAGAGATTATGCAAAAGATTAGAGATTTTGCAGAATGCTAACTGCGGGTATTTAGATTTTTGGAAGAATGTATGTTTTTATTTCGATTCCTTAATTAATTTATCAAAAGAGCAAAGTATTAAAAATCTTTTTTCACAGCGAATTTCTTTAAGCTTTTTTAATATCATATATCTTTTTTACTAATTAACTCAGCAAAATTACTTTTTAACTTACCGAAACATAAATTTTATTCTTTACCTTCTTTAGAAAAGTGATATTCTTGAGGGAGTTTCTTGAACTACCCTTTCAGATTTTTCCCTTTCTTTCTCAATTTCGATTTCTTCCATCTGATTTCCACAAGTTTTTGCCAATTTTTATGGCAACGATATTATTTTAATAATCATAAACCATATTATAAATAATTATTCCACATTTTTGCTAAATATGAAAGAGAAAGTCTTGAATGTCTGCCATTGCTCTGTCACTATATATATTATATATATATCATATATATAATATATATAATTTAATATATATATATAGATAATATATTTATATATATATATATAATATATATATATATTATATAATATATATACATATATATATATAATAAATTATACCATATATATATATATATATATATATATGTATATATATATATATATATATATATATATTTATATATATATATATATATATTTATATATATAATATATATATATATTAATCAATGGGAAAAAATCTACGAACAAAATTAATCGGCGAGATATTTTTCAAATGCGAAGAAAATTAAAGGAAAAATTTATTATAGATAAAGACACAAACTTTCCTGGTAAAATGGCTGTCAAATAATTATTTAACATTCATTGCTTCATTTATGTGCTCATCAAAAATTAAGGGTAAAAAAAAATTGTGTTTATATTTTTTTGGGGGCTTCACACCTAAGCCTTTATAAAAATGAGTAAGCTTAGGCAATTTTATTTCAGATTTTAAAATTTTAATGTATGTAAATAAAAGTTTGTAGAATGAATGTAGACGCCATGAAACACTTTTTTTTTTTTAATCTAATGAACCGTAATGGTGGTATATTCACGATGCCGTTGGATTGCTTTGCAGACCGCTACGCTCCAAGGCAATATACCTCTGCCTAAAATTATATTAATGTTTTTATAAGTAACATCAATTGAAAGAACGAAATCTTAGCCTAGGGATCTTCAAAATTTTCCTTTTTTTATATATGTGATTTTTTAACTCATCGTCGTAAAAATTCCCTTCACCTTAAAACCGAGTTCGTAGAAAATTTGCATGACACACACACACACACATATATATATTATATATATAATATAATATAATATATTATATATATAACGTATATATATAAGTATATAGTATTGATATATATATTATATTTATTCTTTACTTTAAATTTAAATAATTTGAAATATTTTATTAGGAAAACATATATCATATCGCTGTTTATATTACATATTATATCTCACCTTCTTCTCTATTTACCACCATAAATATTCATAGGTTATTATCTCGCTACACTCCATATTATATATATCTATATTAGGTTGTTTATCTTTTAATTACATTAATAGCGGTTGATATAATTCATATATCTTTAATATATATTAAGTATAAACCTCAAATGTATATCCATTTGAGCATTTGAATAAGATGGATAATTTTGTCTTAAGACTCTTTATTCTCTCTATTACACATGATCTTAATTATCATCGAAATATATGCTAATGTCAATGTACTCAATCATAATCAATAGAGGTAGCTTAAAGTGCAAACGCACACACAGTAAATCCGTGACCAAAAATATCATAGGCACAATTGTTTATGTTTCGATATCTTCTTATCAAGTTTGCCTAATTCTATAGTGAACTAGGATCCTGGAAACATATTTCTATAAGTTCAAAAAAAATAGCCTTCCTCTATAAGGGTTCCTTCATAGAAGTTTTAGTGGTAAGCGTGAGATAGTCCTATTTCACATCAGAAGTCTCTTTAAGTAGGCCCAAGCAATCAATATACTGGAGAATTTAATGCATATAGAATTAAGAAGCCGCCTTTATCGCCCCACTAAATATATCTTTCTTAGAATGTAACACTAAATACTAAACTTTTCTGAGAACTTTAAGAAATTTTTTTATAGAATCATAAAATTATTATTTATTTATCAGAAAGTCCACTCTAGTATCCATGTATTCTAAAAGATATGCAGTATGGCGCCATAAATCTAATTAAACGTATTCCTCAATCATTATAATACTAAATAATAATTATAATATATATATAGAAAATAATAATTAAAAAATAGCTGCATTGAGGTACTCTCTATCTAGAATTTTAGTCCCGCAGTCTAACTCATAATATAATTAAGATATAATTAGTTATATCATACTTTAAGAGAAGTCCGTATGGTCCTATTATTAGAGTACTATGTTAGTATCCAGTTATCATATATACACTAAATTATAAAAAATTATTAAAATTAATAATAAGTATATATAATAGAATTACCTAGCATAATATATTATATGTGACTCACTCATATCAGAATGTTATTACACACGTCCATATATATATATAATATATACTTAGTATATCATATATATATATAATATAATATATACTTTATATATAATTATAAAATGCAAAGGTTTAAGTTTGCAGAAGATACTAGTGGCCCAACCTACAGTTTAGGAATTATGTGAATGGATGCATAATGATTCAAATTGATCTGATAAACTTCTTTGGGTGGGCAGTATAAGTGGCAAATGAATTTAACTAGTAAAAAGTGGGTAATACTTTTGTAGACTCAAATAAAAATTTTAAACTATGATATGAAATGGGGATTGGCTTGAGTAAGTCGAGTCTGTGGACTCAAGAAAAAGATTTAGGGTGATTATAATGTCAGTAATTTGAAAGTAGCTAATGTGTTTGGAAGCTAGAAATAAAGTAATAAAGGGTACTGACTGGGCATATAAAATCGCAATGTTGTTTCAAAATTCTAAATCCAAATCTCAACATTCTATCCAGGTAACAGAAAGAGTTAGAAAGCATTCATAGGTGGAATGTGTGGCAACTAGTATTCTAGGAACACGCATAGTGTCCTAACAAGCAATCGCAAAAAAAAAAAAAGAAAAAAAACAAAGAAAAACCCACCCAATCCATTATAAATAACTTAAGAAGCCGCATGGCCATCCCAGACAACTTCACGCCTATTCTATCTCAAAACAAAATCACCTCCTCGTGGTTAAGTACGTTGGGGCGCCTCTTCAGCATAATCTACTGTCTTTTCTAATAAGGGGTGCTAAATTGTAGACAAATCAAAATACTTGGCCTAACATATAAAATATTATACGACATTTACACAAAATAATATATATAATTAGTCTGCATCTGGCACTAATTTTCAATTTTTAACCCTATTCCTTAGCTCTGGGTTCAAAATCCTACAATGGAAACAATGAAACAGCAAACCACTAAAGAATGTTACAGACTTACGGGTTTACAATGCCAATAGTTTTGTTGAAAATTGGAAAAATATATTAAAAACTCATGCTATAAATATTGTAAAATTCAGACACTTTCTTGAGAGATAACATTTTAAATCACTTTAAATATTCCTTAACAGGTAAATGAAAATTTTAAAAAAAAATGAAAAAAAATAAAAAAAATGAAAAAAATCAATTAAAATCAAAAAACAGGATTGCTTTAAAAGAAAAAAATCAATTAAAAAAATCATTGATTTTTTTCATTAATTTTTTTCGTGCATCTCCTGGTCCGTTCATCGATTTGGGGTTTAAATAGGAAAATTAAAAATCTTTCATTTTTGTAGCGATTTTTTGTTGTCATTTGTCCGATACAAAATGAAAATTTTGTATGAAAATTAATTTTAAAATACAATCTACTACATTTAAATTAGTTTAAAATTTATATATTTTAAAAAGTTTTAACATAATTGCAATTCACGTCCATGCTTACTGTTTCAAGTTACATATGATTATATACATACTACTTAAGATTGTCAAAGTCTTTATACATATATATATATATATTTTATTCACTAGATGTCTGCATACTGCTTGTGCTTTGATGTAACCTTAGCGAGTCTCGTGACTGTAAACCTCGCCAGCAGCTTTTGTGACTATTTTAACGAATCCCTCAAAACTTTGTGTGTTTGAAAGCCAATCCAGTACTTGCATTGGTGTATCTTTGAAGCTTTTTAAATCTTTATTAGTTAATGATGTTGTTAATGGTGGTTTAAAGACTTCAGAACTCAAATTACACAGCTCTGACAGTTTGGTGGCACAGACATTTAATTAGACACATTTTCTTTACTTAAATGAGCAGTCTCCCAACTGGTTTTCGTGAAATTGGGTACTTCTTATTTTTAGAATTATTTCCACAGCCTCAGCACGAAGTTTTAAACATTGGCTGGAAATCATTGCTTGCAACACTGCTTCTGATCTAATATATCAGGCGGACCTCGTCAAAACAGGTAACACGATGTCTCTCACAACTTGTTTTGTGTTCTTAAAAGTTGCATAGAAACAACAGGTGATTTTGACCATCGATCCACCTAGGGTTGAGCTTCACAATGAACCAGTTTGGGAGATAAACACCAATTATAAAGTCAGTAGTTAACATCAAATTCTTCAGTGTTTTTTCTTTCAATTCGTGTTTGGAAATGCAAATTCTGCAGAAACGCAGAGCTATAGTTAACCAACGGATGTGACTGACAGATACAATCTCCAAGAGAGCCAGTTACTGAGGCACTTCTCTTGATCTTATTGCTTGAGCTATATGATAAGGATAAGACTGATCTGTGCTGAGGTCTTCAACAATTTCTTGAGGTAACACTGGAATGTGTAGACCTACTTCAATCTTTGGAAAATTTGTATTTAATTCTAGTTGTGTTGCTTCATCCAGCATGTTGCCAAGGAGACCTGACCACTTATTATTGCTTTTTGTTAGACCATCAAGTTCCTGGATGAGGTGACGAAGTGGCAGCTCACCTGTATGTAAATCTCATGCAATCCAAACCAATCTTCTTCCAAGTTTTTTCACAATAAGTTATTACACCTCCCTTCCAGCCAGTGTTCAATGCAGTTGAAACTCCACCAATAGCCTGCAATGAATTTTCAAGCCATCTCTCTTGAAGCCAGCATAATATTTTATCAGGAATTATCTCTACATGTTTCTTCCCTTCCACTTAGGCTTTAGGTGTAAAATGAAACAAAACTGACCACCAGGTTCAGAACAGAGAGTGTAGCGCTCTTTTTTGATTAAATCTGGAAATTTTCTGTTTATTTCCTCTACTTCAAGCATAAAGCTGTTGAGCTTTTCAGTACCAGTTTGGAAACTTGTTTAGCAAAAAACTAGGTAAATTGGGGGTGGTGGGCTAAATCTGGATACAAATAATTATAGCAATGTAACTTATAGTGGGGAGATAAATAAAACTAATGTTTTTACAGGTTTAAATAATGATGATAAGCAATAAAAATAAAACAGCATTTCGAGTATCAAATGTTTTACACAAATGCTCATAGCCTTCGAAATAAAAAAGATGAGCTGATTAGTTTTTACATAAATGAAATCGAGACCCTCTTTGCATTTAATTGAGGCATGGGTTTAATGAGGAATTATATGGAGACTCCTTTCAGGAATAAGAAAATAGAGGGATATTCACTTTATTTATACCAGCGTAAGGAAAGAAAGAAGGGGTGGTGGTGTGGCGCTTATGTTAAAAGCAATATCAATCTGTAGCTAATGACTGACTTTAAATTATCATGATATTCGAATCAGTGTGGGTTAGATATCCCTTATATACAATAAATGCATATAGAATAAGGGGCAATTTTTATAGACGCTCCTTGGCCAGAGTCCAGAAATTAGATGCTGAAATTGTGAAAGAAATTGAGACAGCATGCCACAGAAATGAAAAAGGTATAGTCATTAATGGGTGATTTTAATTTTGCTGGCATTCATTGGGATTCCACTTGTCTAATATGGACGCGTAGTAGTTCTGATTCATAAATTGTAATACTAGATTAACTTTTTGCCCAGTGGTCCAAGAAACGCCACAAGATACCGATGCACTATTAGACTTAATATTAACTAAATGATGAAAAGTAATGGTGGAGAAGTTAGAAGTTGATGATGAAATTTAGGACTGTGTGACGCATAAATAATAATTAGATTTAATATGAATGTGATATCTGGGCCAAAATTGCAAGTTAATAAGGAAAAGATCCATAGATTTCGCGAAATGCCGATTTTACGCAAATTTCGAGCATCTTTAGGTACACTGGACCTGGGGATAAAGAGTTTAAAGACCAAAAACTGTTTTATCCTGTGGGAGCATTTTAACAAATTTTAATGAATATTCAGTCAGTATGTTTTTAAGATAAACCCATTAGGATGGCGAAGAGAAAACCTGATTGGTGGAATAGAGATAAAAAGAGAAAATTAATGAAAAGCGCAGATGTTTTTTAAAATATTCAAGGTAGTAATAGGGAAGATGATTTAGAAATTATAGGAAAAATAGAAATGAACATAACTTAACCAGTCAATAAGAAGGCAAAGAGAGAGGCAGAATTAATTTAGCAAGGAATAGAAATAAGAACCTGAAGAAGTTTTTTAGCTTTTATAAATTTAAAAAGTAAGAATTAGGACAATTGGTCCAATTTAAATTGATGAAATTTAGTGAGTTCAGATATAAGGAGTTTGGTCAACATTTTCAATGCTTATTTTTGCTTCAAGTGGTTTACAGAGGAAAGAATTAGATTAATAGTTCAGAGACTAATAGTTCTTGTACATGCATTGTAACAAATAGACTTACAGAATTGGAATTTGATGTAAAAGATTATTAAATGTTTATTAGCTCATATTGATCGCAAGTAAAGCTGCAGGCCCTGATGGTATTATATGGTAGAATTCTGAAAGAGGGTAGTTTCAGCATTGCAAAGGCGCTGTATTTGATTTTTAGCGATCTATAACATTTGGTGGGGGTACCAGATGACTGGAAAAACAGCATATGTTTGTGGCCTATTTATAAGAAAGGTAGTAAGGAAATTTTGGGAAATTATAGGCCAGTTTACTTAACTTCTCTGGTTGTAAAGGTTCTGGAAAGGTTACTGAAAGGTCATATATGAGAAATATTTAGAAGATAACAAGGTATTGTATAACTCTCGCAGCATGGTTTCAGAAAGGTAGGATCATGTCAGACAAACCTTTTAGCATTTATGGAATACATTTCTGACTGCATTGACCGAGGAGATCCAGTTGATATTTTATATTTAGACTTTAGTAAAGCTTTGATAAGGTTCCCCCACATAGGAGGCTGATGAACAAAGTTATGCAATGTGTAATAGGGTGGAGTGGTACAAATGGTTGGATTAAAGAGTGGTTTTGCGAAATAGAAAACAGTGTGTACAACTAAATGGGAAATAAATCATCATGGGAAATAGTGAAGAGTGGTGTCCCAAAGGGTTCAGTGCTGGGGCACTATTGTTCCTCATATATATAATGATTTAGACAGGGACTTAAATGCAAGGTTTCTAAGTTTGCAGATGATACTAAAGTGGCCACCTCAAGTTAGGAATAGTGAAGGATGCATAAGATTCAAAAATGATCTTTGATAAACTTCTTGGGTGGGCAGATAAGGGTGGCAAATGAATTTAATAGTAAAGAAGTGTAAGGTTTTCACCTAAGGTTACTGCCAAATAAAAGTTTTACTACGATATGAAAATGGGGATTGGCTTGAGTCTATGGACCAAGAAAAAGATAATCCACCCTTCGATACATTTTTGTATTTGAAAAGTATCTAATGAGTGTTTGGAAGCTAGAAATAAAGCTAATATGATGCTGGGCATAATAAATCGCAAATGTGCTTACAGAGCAAGGAAGTAATAAGTAAACTGTATACTAGCTATGTTAGGCCAAATTAATAGAGTATTGTGCACAAGTTTGGGCCCCTTATTTTAAAGAAAGACTTAGATTTGCTAGAGAGAGTGTGCAACGTAGAGCACCAAGGATGATTTCTGGGTTGAGGGTAAGAGCGTAATGAGGAGAGGCTGAAGGAAGTTAAGGACATGTTTTCTGTGAAAGGGCGATTTCTCAAGAGGGACATGATACAAGTCTACAATATTTTACATTTCTATTGATTAATACAGAGACAATTAAATTTTTTCATAGTAGAAAACATGGAACAGGTGACCAGGGGGCATTAATAAGAAAATTAAGAAAGAAAAGTCATGCCATCTTGAATTAAGAAAGGCATGCATTCAAGTATAAGGTGTCTGTTAAATTTTTGGAATAGTCTGGCAGAGGAGGTTGTTGAGTGCTACTCGTTGCAAACATTTAAGAAAGGGTTAGATCGAATTATGGATGGGTTGGGTATCATTAGGGTTGGGATTAAAATTGGCGGGTTTTTAGTAATAGTAGTTATTAATGTTAGATGACATGTGTGACCATAACTTATTTATTAATGCATGTGGATGGTTGGGTATTATATTATATATATATATATATCGTATATATAATAGGTATATATTAATATATATATATATATATATATTATTATTATCGATATATATATATACTTATTAGAATAAATATATATTATATACTTATATATATATATGTATTATATATATAATAATATGTATCATTAGTTTTGACTAAATTTGCCAATTACTGGTGTGGATTTTGTCCAGTTACAACAATTTGACATAGTCCTAGGGTGCTTTGTGGATTTGCATGAAGATGTTTGGGGTAGTGGGTTGACTGGGGCAGCCTCGATAGGCCCATGTGGCTTTCTTACTGTCTCAATATTCTTAATTGTCTTTAATGATCTTAATAGTAATAACTTAGTAAATTGTAGTAAGCTACATATCAAACAAAAGTTTAGATAAAAAAATATATTTATAATTTTAGGAGTGAAGGCAGAAAGTTTTTTTTTTTTTTTTTTTTTTTTTTTTTTAAGTTTCTTTAAAGATCTATGGTTTTTAGCAATGTTCTTGATTGAAATTCCAATAACATATTTGTAAACTATGTGTTCAAGCATCCAGTAGGCTCAGGTTGCAAGTAACATACATATTTATTATAAATTATTATTATTTAATTGTGTCAAGTGATGTAGAGATTACATAAGCTATATTGCTAACGTAAAATAATTAATTATGAGTAGATGCTACGTACCTTTTTTGTTTTTGTTAATAGTAGCGCAGAGCGGCTCACCCCAGATATTTATAAAAATCACAAGGATATATTACTAAAATAAATTTTTTTTTTTTATTATTTTTAACCATTGTATGTCAATCATCGCAACTCACTTATTGGGCGAATAGCCTACATTAATTTCAAAGAGGGGGTTGTTGCACTCCTTAGAATAGTACAATCAACTAACACAGCTCACAAAATTATTCCGCAGAATTAGCAGCAGACGGCAGGTCTTTGAAGTAGAGGGATTACATTATATCATGACAATGGAAAACACAGAAGAATTGGAAAGAGAATTATCGTCATACATGAAAAACAGAATTGATAAGGTTTGGATACGAAGGTAAGCAACCGCAGAAGACTAGCCTGGGTAATAGGTCCAAAATTATTTCCAACACAAGAAATACATAAATACTGACGCAAAGATCAGTCAACCATACTACTTTGTGTATTATCGAGGTAGGGCGTCCGATAAGGTGGACGTTGTCAATGTCGAGTGAACAAAGTATTCTTCCTCGAGCATTTCAGTTGCTGCTGCAGTACATATAGAAAAAAGATAAAAGCACCAACAATTGCGTCACAAAGATAGAGGGTCCAAGAGTAAGTGGAAAAGCATTGGAACAGTTTATTAAGTTTTTTTGGACCTTTCGACTAGACCCTGTCCAAAAGCAGGGTGAAACCAGAGCCCACCCCAGATAATAGGGAGCATGTACTCATACAAGGACGGGATGAGGCCCCTTGTATAGCTGGAGCCATAACTGAGAGAAGAGGAAAAAGGTCTCACAGTCTAAACAGAATACTTGCGCCAAGTTCCATTTTGAGGGCTTGCCAACATGCATACCGTTGGTGATGTTGAAGGTTTTTCTCACAGACATTATTTTTGTTTACTGGTTTAAGGCCAAGGATGCATTTCTTATTTGTCAACAGGAGAGACGAGAGAACAGTCGAAATGGATAGAGAAAGTGGGTGGGAAGGTGTTTTTAGAGAGGAGATTTTGGTAGAAGTTGAGTTTTTAAAAGATTAAATTTCACATGAAGGTTTGAGACGACCACACGACCCGGAATATCCTAATCCATTGATCAGCTTAAGAATAGAATTCGGTAAAAGATATTAAGACCTAGGAAGGCAATTTCTAAGCAACGTAAACAGAAAGGAGCAGAATTTTGAAATGAGTTGAAGAAAATTAACGGGTCGAGTCATCGGCATACGAGTGGATGAGGTTCAGATGTGCAGGTGAAGAAAGAATCATATAATGAAAAGTAAGAATAAAGTAGGAGATAAGACAAATAATGAAGAATAAAAATTAAATAAATATGGCAGTCTCTTTAGGAAAAGAAGTTACAGTCACCAAAGTTATTAAACTCCATAGGATCTTTCTAATATAAAAAAAAAAATTAAAAAATATATATAGCGTCGGGCGGGGGTGACTGGAACTTAAAGTATAACTTCGTCTCCTGACTCTCCCCTAATGCACTTTTTTGGAATTTTTTTTTTTTTTTTTTTTGAAAATCAAGGCCCTATGGTAGGTCATAAGCAGGGTTGGGAAAGGAAAAAAAAACAAGCTCGTTTTTTTCTGAAAAAAACATTTTTTTTTTCATGAAAAAAACACAGCCCTGAAAAAAACAAGTAAAAATTTGTTTTTTTTCGTTTTTTTCATAAAATGTATATTTACATTTTTGAACAATTATATTATAAATTTTAAGCAAATTATGCTCTAATTTGGGCATTTTCTGGTTTCAATTTCCTACAAGGTGGAAGCCCCTGAGTTTGTGGTTCAAAATTTTTATGGGTTTTCCATATTTTTATTTTTATATTCTGAATTTTGATATTTATAATATTTTGGTTTGGCTCCATTAATGTTTTCTCTACTCTGTTTCAGCTTTCCAGTAACATTTTTATCCATATATATTTAATCAGTAATTTTTAGAAATGCCAAATGCAAAGTCGTGTCGACTGTACTTTTAAGGCAAATAAAAGGTTGCAAAAGACTCCCCTGCATAAAAATATAATTTTGTTGTGTTAGACGTTGCAAAAACTAGTTATTTATTGTCATAATCTAGAACTAGGAAATTCCGAAAATTTGCCAACTGCGAGAGATGATTATGCTAAAGGCACTAGCTTAAGAGTCCCTGTTACTGCCGCCTGCTCGCTTCACCACTGTCATTCACAGCGATACTTCATATGACTGAGAATATCAGACTTATTAATCATATCAAAATTAAATTGGCTGATCACGCTGATGAGCCCATTGATAATGAGCTTGACAGTAGTCACTAGCACAGTAGTCAGTCAGTACTCCAGTAGTGACTGGGGTCTGGGGAGTGGGGACTAGTGATTATTGAATCAAAAGTTGATATTCCACAGCCAAAATATTTAATTAGTCATTCACTCATCCTCCTTCATTTTACAAATCTTGGTATATATTAATTTCAAAATTTTTATTATTTCATTTGCAATCCCTTAAGTCACTTTTGAGTTTGTCATTCAGATATTCTAGATAAATATAATATACATTAATATATAAAAGATAAAATAAATTCTAAATATATTAATAATATACAAAAATGTAAAATACATAGTTTAAATTTAATAAGTGAGAAGCGAATACAAACAGCAAGTCCTGCAAGGCTAAACCTTTGTAAATTGTTAAAGAAAACAATTGATAAGTAAGAAAGGTAGTTCTTGCCTATTTTAGTAAATCATAATGGAATTTTTGTTTAATTTCAGGTATCTTATATTTGGAAAATGAAAATACTCAAGTGAAAATCATAACATTTTCTCTTTTATATTGTCAAAGTTACTTTTTATGAAAAGAACGAAAAAAAACTGAAAAAAAGAAATAAAAACATGAAAAAAGGCATGTTTTTTTCTTAAAAAAACACGATTTGAAAAAAACGTTTTTTTTTCCCAACCCTAATTAGATAAAAATGTTACTGTAATTCTAATTAAAATAGTTTTATTAAAGTTTTAAATAAAGTCCAGTCACCCCCCACCTTGGAAGGGGTGGATTCGGACCCCCATTGAGGGCCGTGAATCAGACGCATCTGTTTAAATTCCCTCTTTTACATTTAAATTTCAATTTTATATTTTAATTTTTACTTAATATAATAATTGTTTTATCATATTAAAATTTAATAAATAAGTAATAAAAAATATAATAATAATGATATTAAAATATAGAATAAGGTTGGTCCGATTTACCCCTCTCCCTCATAAAATTTACACTTTTTGGAATTCGTATTTTTTATATAAATTTCATTTTTTATTTTAATTTTTACTTTATATAAGTAACTATTTATTTTATTTAAATTATTATATGTAATAAATAATGTCAATAATACAATAAATACGAAAAACAAATGGTGGTCCGATCACCCCTTCAATCAATTTTTTAAGGGTCGAGGGTGAATCGACCAGTTAGGCCCCGTGATTTAGACCACATAACTATTTGCAAAAATTTACTTTGCCTAGTTTTAAAGCTAAAATAACTCGAGTGTAACACTGAAAAATAATTACACATCCTGCCATAATTTTTATTTTACAAAGCTTAAAAAAAACTCACATTTTTCAAAGTGAAATTCTATTGAAGGGAATTTTGTACCCTAATTTATTATATTTTTCAAAAATATAAAAACTTTCTAGAATTAAAGACAATCTAAATAAAACTTGCAGTACTTCCGCGTGGCTATTGAATAAGCAAAAAAAAAAATTTTTTTTTTTTAAGAGTGGACAAAATCACCCCTCTAAAAAAGGCGGGCCCAGTCACCCAGCCGGACACTATATATACTTATTACTGCCATGCATTTATAAGGTTAGGGCTGCCATGCATTTATAGGGTTAGGGCTGCCATGCATTTATAAGGTTAGGGCTGACATGCATTTATAAGGTTAGGGCTGCCATGCATTTATAAGGTTAGGGCTGCCATGCGCATCTATAATTTTGCAGTTAGGTTAGGTTTGGTTAGGTATTGTTAGATTAATTGCGCTTCTTACCTAGAAATTACATATTTTAGGTTAAATCAAACATTCTGAAATGTGGAAGGTCCAAAAAACACCTTGTTGGTTATTTGTCATCCTATATGTTTGTGCAAAAAATCGAACAGACCTCTCGATTTGAAAGTTTTTATTAGAGATAGTAAAATATTTCTCTTAAAGACAAAATATAATATATATACTATATATAATATATATATATATAATATATATATATATTATATATATATATATATATATATATATATATATATATATATATAGGCGTCAGGAGGGTGAACTTCGGACCACCTTAGGCATAACTTTGTCTCCCGACTCTCCCCTAATACACATTTTTATGGAAAGAAAATTTTTTTTTGTAAATCACGCCCTATAGTCGTTAAGTATAGTCGGCCATAAGCACACAAAAAAATAAATAATGTAATTCTAATAATAAAAGTTTATTAAAGTTTGAATAACGGCCTGAGTCAGCCTGACCGTGGAGGGGTAGCGGACCACACAATGTCGAGGGGTGACTCGGACCATCTGTTTTAATTCGTCTTTTACGTATAAATCTCAATTTATATTTTAAATTTTTACTTAATATAATAATTATTTATCATATTAAAAATATCGTAATAAGTAATAAAAATGTCAATAATGAATAAATAAAATAACAAAATAAAAATAAGGTGGTCCGGTTCACCCCTCTCCGCCCAAATATTTTGACACTTTTTTGAAATTCGTTTTTTTTATTAAAAATTTGCACTTTTTACAAAATTTTCACTTAATATAAGTAACTTTTATTATTTAAAATTAATTATACATAATAAAATGTCATAATAATAGTTCTGCGTTTAATTGTCATCGAACAGGGGGGGTGGTCCGAGTCATCTCATCAGAGAGAATTTTACGGCGGGGTGAATCGGACCAAGTAAGGCCCCCGTTTTTTTGCCACTAATACTGTTGGGATCAAAAATTTACTTTGCAGTTTAAAGCTAACATACTCGAGTGTATCCACGTGAAAAAATAATTAAATCGATCCACAATTTTTCATTTTATAAAACAAGTTAAAAAAAACTCACAATTTTTCAAAAAAAGTGAAATTTCTAATTGAAGGACATTTTGTCCTAATTTCAATCATTTTTTAAAAATATAAAAACTTTCTAGATTAAATATGATACTAAATACCATACTTGTAGTACTATTTACCTAATATGCGTGGAACTATTAATGAGCGAAAAGAAATTTATTTTTTTTAATTACTTTTTATTTTACTTTAGAGTGGACCGAATTCAACCCCTCCTAAATGAGGCGGGCCTGGTCACCTCCCGCCTCGACGCTAATTATTATATATACATTATATAATATATATATATATATATATATATATATATATATATATATATATATATATATATATATATATATTTATATATATATATATATATAACTATAAAAACTTGGACATAGCACTTAAATGTTAATTCTTACCTCCTAAAAAAATAATGAAGCATAAAAAAAAACACCATAATCGAAATTATCGGTGTCCTTTAGAAGCAAAACAGTTACTAGCCTCTCAAAAGTTTAGAAATTTTCGTCCATAGATTAATTAGTATAAAAATTCGGTAAGCACGGGAAATAACAACCTTAAGGCGGCTACAGACTTGCGTGAATTCGCCGAACGGTAGCCGAACTCCGCATGTGTGAGTGGGTCATTTTGGGCGAGCGTTCATGGTTCGGGTTAGTTCGTCATATACACGAACGTTTTCCATCTCTTGTCGGTAAATTGGCACAGATCAAAGGAAGCGAATGGCAAGAAATTACCTGCATATACACATTCGTTGTTGTTTCGGCGATACAAGTTTCGGTTTTATCAAATTTTGATTTTATTTTGTGTTAAACTTAGCCAATCTTGTTAAGGTTTTCTATAATCTTAGTTAGTGTAGTCTAGTATATCAACATTATTTTATGTGATAAAAATAAAAACAGGTCTATTAATAGATAATAACGAATTGATTTCTCTATTTTGTGAATAGTTTGCGAGCCAAATAGAGCTACTCTAGGCCAAACACATAGGCCACTTAGAAGTTATTTAGGAAAATATGTTAATAAATTACATTACAATATTTATTCTCCAGTTTGTGAATATTAAAAAAAATTTGAGAATCCAACCTAACTAGAGCTATAATAGGCCAACAATTTGCAACTAGGCCTAACTTTGGCAAGTTTATTAAGTCTCACCTTCACTATAAGTAGGCTACTATAGTCTATAGCTCAATGTTATTGTGATGTTACCATAGTAGTGATGTTATCTTGTTAAATTTATCAGTGTAGTAATTTATTTAATTTCCTTTTCCAGAATTTTTTTTTAACATTTTAAAAAGGCTATGTTTGTTATTAAAAGGGTAATTGTGGGGTTCTATAGAGTCCAAATATGAGGATACTGTATTGGAACTATAAATATTTAATGTACAAAAATTGAATCAACAAATTATTT
Source organism: Trachelipus rathkii (assembly GCA_015478945.1). NCBI lineage: Eukaryota > Metazoa > Arthropoda > Malacostraca > Isopoda > Trachelipodidae > Trachelipus > Trachelipus rathkii. The sequence goes on from JABUQX010125660.1 coordinate 34,699, forward strand.
GAATTTTTTTTTTATTGATATTAGGTCTTATGTCTACTGCTTTGTCAATTCATATAGGTTAGGTTTCAGTTTAGATTCCTGCTAGTTTTTTTTTTCACTCATTTAATAGCCACGCGGTAGTACTACAAGTTTTATTTAGATCATCTTTAATTCTAGAAAGTTTTTATATTTTTAAGAAATATAATAAATTAGGGTACAAAATGCCTTTCAATAGAATTTCACGTTTGAAAAATGAGTTTTTTTAACTTTGTTATAAAATGAAAAATTGTGGATGGATTTTAATTATTTTTTCAGTGTATACACTTGATGAGTATGTTAGCTTTAAAATGGCAAAGTAAATTTATTCGCAAACAGTATTTAGTGGCTTTAAATACGGGGCCTACTTGTCTTGATACCACCCCGCCGTAAAAATGATGATGGGGTGAATCGGACCACCAATGTTTTTATTATTATTACCGTATTATTATTGAATTTTTTATTAACGTATAAATTAATTTAAATATAATAAATAGCTACTTATATTAAGTAAAAGATTAGAATAAAAAAATGAAATTATATAAAAAAATACGCATTACCAAAAAGTGTCAATTTTTGAGCAGAGAAGGGTGAATCGGACTAGCTACCTTATTTTTATTCTTATTTTATGTATCATTATTGACATTTTTATTACATATTACTAATTTTAATATGATAAACAATTATTTATATTAAGTAAAAATAAATATAAAATTTAATTTATATGTAAAAGAGGAAATTTAAATTCAGATGGTCGCGATTCACCACCTCAAATGGTGGTCTGATTTCCACCCCCTCCAAGGTGGGGGCTGAGCTTTATTTACTTTAATAAAACTATTATTAGAATTACATTATTATTTTTTTTTTGTGTGACTTTTGACCTATGAAGAGAATCGATGATTTTTTCAAAAAACAAATTCCAAAAAGTGCATTAGGGAAGAGGTCGGGAGACGAAGTTATACCTAAAGTGAGTCCAAAGTCACCCGCCCCGTGCTAATTGATTATTCTGCCCTCCAGTTAAGCTCAGCCAATTTTTTTTTAAAAAATTTATGTAATTGAATAAGTTTTTCTTTTTTTTTCCTTTAATATTGTGAAATAAATTAAAAAACGGAAAAAATTACATATATAAAAAAGGTCCTACTCCCTTTTCATCGTGCTTTATTGGTAAAAGAGGGTAAATACAGAGGGAACCAACAGGAAAATGAAAACTTAAAGGCCGCGATATCCCTAACGCCAGCGCCCCAACATGTTTCGGCAGTTCGAGTTTTAATTCTTGCCCCAGGTAGATAAAACTCCAACTGCTCCGTACGCAGAGGATTTGAACCAGCGTCCTCCTCGTATGAGAAGTCAGCGATCTCTAACAAATAAATTACATAATATATACGTTAATAAAGGTTATGTTAGAGTTAGTTAGTTTACATAGATTTATACATTTTTAAGTAGGTTAATGAAGTTTTAGTTAGTTTACATAGATTTAAACGTTTTTTTTTTTTATAATATTTTTTAAAAGTTAATATGCGGCAATACTACAATAGTTTCAATTTTACTCTGCATTTTTACATAATTTATTTAAGGAAATGGTTCAAAATTCTATGTAATCGAATATGTATTAAATGGAGGTGGAGGCTAGATAATGAAACATGGTCATATATATTCCAGTGTATATATATATATTATATATAATATATATATTATTATATTAATAATATATATATATATATATATATATTATATAAATAATATATTATATATTATATATATATATATATATAATATATATATATATATATATATATTATATTAGCTTTAATATTAATTTTTTTTTTATATCTTAAAAAAAAATAAATAACTTGCAAAAGTAATTAAATTTTTTTTTTTAATTGAATTGTTTGTATCGTTGTAAAACTTGACTATTGATTAAAAAATATGCTTTTTGATATATGAATTAACTTATTTACTGTCTCTATACTTTTATTATTAATTGAATAATAATTAATAGATACAATACTTTTTAATATTTTTGTTTTGAAATTAATACTCGTAATAATAGCAAATAGTTCAGGCAGAACGCTGCTCAAGGAGCTGATTTTTATAAAAATCATATGGGATACTCAAAATACATTGTATTGAAGTATAAATACAAGAATAATGACTGATGACTATTAGAAAAAATGCTTATATATTTGTAGAACTGACTCAAACTATTTTTTCCTAGCCAATTTGCTTTTAGGCGTACAAACTGTGCAATGTAATGGAGTTCAATATAATTACAATTCTATATATAGTAAGTCCTATTTAATACTCTGCAGCTCCATACCTATGTATAATTCTTTAATATAATATTTACAAATTCATGAACTAGCTATTAATTTGCTAAATGTGAAACTCAAACTGAGTGAGTAGTGAAAATTACCTTTGAAAAAATTATTGATATTATTTTTATTAACAATTACTCAAGTTGCAGTCCCTCCCCCTGTAGGTAAATGTTCATATGCCATGTATTTATGGTATGGTTGAGGATTTTTTTATTTTTTATTTAGTTTGTTTTCTGGTCTGAAGATTTTTTTTGCATTTTTTTTTATCAATATTTATCATGAGAGTAATGTTCACATCAGGTATTTGATACAATGTTAGCGCGTAAAGTAATATATATATATATTATATATATATCTATATATAATAATATTATATAATTTATTTAGATAATATATATCTTATATATATATTATATATATTATATAATATATTATATATATATATATATATAATTTTTTTTAAAATTGGAATTCAAATGGGGAAAAAAAAAAAATTATTTGTTTCTATAGGGTTTTTATGGATACGGTACCATATTTTACAGCAGAAGAAAAATTAAAGTAATAATTTTTTTTAACTATTCATTTTGATTTAAAACTTGGTACTTATGTTTATCATAGGTTTTTATATATTATAGTATGATATCAAATCTCTAGTTATAGTAGATTGGTTTTTTTTTTATATAGCTATGTGTTTGGAGGTTGAAATATTTTTTTCATTTTTATGCTGCAGAAATCTTTACCATATATTTTTTGACATAGATATAAAAAATTCAACTTTTAAGGGGGGGGGGGGTTATATAGTATGATCTAACACTGTATTTAAAATTTTGAGACAAATTAGATAAGGGGTATGTGTATTGTATTCATATTTTGACTGGATAAAAAAAATCATTTTATCATCATGGCGCATAAATTTCTGCTTAGTTTTGAATCTTAATATAAAAAAATTTTCTATTACAGTATTTTTTTATAGCTAATTGTTTATATATATATATATATATATTATATATAAATTATAAGATAAAAAAGTATTATTATATATAATATATTATATATATATATAGTATATATATATAATATATATTATATATATATATTTATATATATATGTATAATATATTATATATATCACATGTTGTATAGATTCATTCAACGGAACGAAGCAGTCCATAATAAGCAGGATAATACCCAATTCCTGCCGAACACCCACTTAATCCGCTCTATTATTGGGGGAGGTTAGTACCAGCATATTTGCTGGGGGGACTGTGTTATGGGTAGAAAATTACTTCATGAAAAGATTTCTTTGTATTATGTCCATGATGAGCAAAATGTAAATGAAATACGTCAAGAATTTGGATTGACTTCTTGATTTTAAGAGTTTCATCAAGGAAGCTTACTCAATCAGAATCCAGTTATACAGAGGTTTGTTTTATAAGTTTTAAATTTTTTACATTTTGAAATTATATATATATATATATATATATATATATATAATATTTAAAATATATATAATTATATAATATATATATATATATAGTATATATTATATTTATATATATATAAAATATATATATATATATATATATATATATAATTTTAAAACAATTCATAAATATTCATAAATAACCTAAATATTCCTTTTTTATAGCATATCAGATTTCATCTCTGGGTGGAGGGAAAGGAATATTTCGTAATTTATTTTTTATAAAAAGTATATTATTTATTATTATTATTACTATCATTATTTATCTAATTTCGTTAACTATGCAGATTTATTGGCATTTGGTATAGGTATTTGGTATTGACGTATCATATTGAGTTTAAAGTTGTGAATGGGTCTACTGTGTTTGTCATTTGGAAAAGGTAGACGTTGTGAAAGAAAAGACTGGAATATTTTACTGTTATATTATTATTCTGATTATCTGATTATTTCCTGTTATTAATTAATAATGGTTAATATTTATTATTATTTAATTTATTATTCATTATTCTCTAATATATTTTATTATTGTTGTGATGTTAGAGTTTGTTTTTTTGTCTATTTGCATTTTTTTTTTTTGTGGCTCAATTTTTTCTGCGGCTCCATTTTTCATGCATCTGGATTTTTTCCTGGGGCTATTTTTTTTTCCTGGTTTTGAAGAGGAAATTTCTGGTATGTGGGTACCACTAAAGTTAATTTTCTTTCCATTTATGGTTTAAATACAAAGAATTATTTTTTTGGAATTTTAACATAGTATTTAAATAGAGAAATTGTGGACTGTAAAAGAATAATTGTAGATGGTATGATGAAGAGTGTTAGTGGTTTCGTGGAACTCTATTTTCTTTTGGATGTGTGGTAACCCTAATCTTTGTTGCTAAGAGTCCAAAAGTATTTTGATTGTTTATTGGAAGAAGAGGTGAATTTGGTATTAATTAATGTCTTCAAGTCCTTATTGATTAAATTATTTGAAAAGTTAGATTTGATGTTAGTATTAAGAAAAAATACCTGGAAACAATAATACTGCCCATATTTTTTTTTTTTTTTTTTTCCATATGTGGCTCCATTAAGGATTTTTTTTTTCTGGGACTATTTATTTTGCTGGTTTTGAAGAGGAAATTTCTGGTACATGGGTACCACTAACGTCAACGGTGCGGTGCACTTAAAATTCGACTGTGGAACCATTAAAAGTATAAGTAATTGTCAATGCAAAGTGGACTTCATAAATTAAAATAAACTGGAAAATCAAATTTGAAAACTATGCATTTCAAATAAAACAAAAGAGAATATTTGAAAGGAGAAAGGGAAAATTATCAAGTAAAGGACAAATTGGAAAAGACACACGGAAAATACAAGTAAAAAGGGAAAACTGAAAGTAAATTATAAAGTATTTTAAAACTAAAATTGGACAGTAAATTAGAAGTACCACAAGTGGTGAAAATAAAACTTAAAAATAAAATATAGGTGCCATAAGTGGTAAAATTAAAAAAAAAAA
>JABUQX010125661.1:0-32688 GCA_015478945.1 Trachelipus rathkii
CTAGTCAGGATAATGTAGACTGCGTGCTGCAGTCAGGTCACTGAGTATCGGTTAAGTGTAATGTCGGTTGTTAGGCACTGTGCGTGTTGACTTTATGTCTTCTCTCCAGGGTCGGCTACGGTCTTATCAGTAATCTCTCATCTCCTCGTAGAGTTACTCTTAGTCTTATAAATAATGAGAGTCTGCTTATTCTCTATCTTATCTTCTTTTCTCTCTATCTACTCTCTACTTTATCTACTTTCATTATTCTTCTATCCTCGTCTCTCATATACTTATCTCTCTCTCTTCTTATCTCTTTTACTCTCTCTCTTTACTACTTCTATTTCTCTCTATCTCATTTCTATCTTCCTATTATTTATTTCTCTCTCTCTATCTCCTATTATCTTTATCTATTTACTCTTCTGTTTTGTTTTATGACTATTCTATCTACTTCTCTCTTTCTTCTTTTTTTCTCTTCTCTCTTATCTTTCTCTTCCTTATCATTCCCCTCATTGACCTGCGCCTTCCACTTCTGGACTTTTCCCTGGCGCCGACCCCTTCCCCGTTTCCCTCCTCCCATCCGCCGCTCTAGCTGCGTGCGACTTTCTCCTCTTCCTTCCAGTTGCCCGCGGTTGTAGTTGGTTCATTTTTTGTCGCTGACCCGCTAACCCGCTATGTACCCGCGTGCCTGACCTACTTCTGGGACATGCTTACCGGTATTGCTTACTGCCCCTGGATTGCACCTTGGCTCGGCTGTGTGCCCTCGCGTGGTCTCATCTTTTCCTTTTGCCGGAGCTCCCTTTTGTCATTTGGCTTGTCCCTCACTACTTCCATGCTCCTCCGTCCTCTATTTTTTGGGCTCTCATCTATTATTCTCTCTCTACTATCTATATTACTTATTCTTATCTCTTTTTTATATATTCTTCTATTCTACTCTTCTATTAAGTCTTCCACTAACTTTTCTTTCTCATTATCTTCTCTCTCTTACATCATCTATACTCATTCTCTTATTCTTTTGACTCCCGGGGCTTATGTCAGTCTTTCTATCTTTGCAGATGCACTCACCCACGTGGGTAACCTTCGTCCAGCATCCTGGCTGGCCATCTTCCCACGATTCACTGCCTCTTGCTCCACTTCTTAGGGTCCCGCTACGTGGCATTTATTTTTTACTAGTCCCCGCTCCCGGTGTTTCCTTTAGGTTACTCCCTCAAGGTTTTTCCTCCGCTGATGCATGGGAGTTGGCTTGCTCTTTGGCCCCCCGCTTCGCAATCGTGAAGTCTCTCTGCGCACTCTGACCTCACTCTCCGTGTATTGGCGCAGGCCTCCCAGTTCTCAGCTGTTCGTCTACTACTCGCACATACGGTTTCCACACCTCCCAGTTATCCGTAGCTGTACACTCCTAAGTTTTTCGGTCAGTATTGCGTCTTGCCACCGCTCACCGGTTTTGGGCCCTTCTTTAGACCCGCCTCGGGTCTGTGCACCCGTGTTCACGTCGTGCCACCCGGATGCTTTTCTGGCTTTGCAGGGTCCGACGCTCTGGGAGAGGCTGACACGGGTTCGGCATGTTTCTTTCGCCAGCGCGCTTTCTCTTTTCGGTTTTTGTCGCTCCTGGCCCCCATTTGCTCTGTCTCTTTCCAGTTTGACGTCCTTTCGGCCACCTCCGCCCCGTTGCCCGCCCACTGTCACCCTCCGGTTTTTTCCCCATGTAACTTTTCCGCCTGACTACAGCCCCAGCCACCCTTTGCCCACCGCCGTTTTACGCGGGGGGGGGGGGTTTTTCCCCCCGCGCGCCCTGGGGGTCTAGCAACAACCCCCCGCGCTTCCACACGGCCACCATGAGCAGACTTGTCGTGGAAACGCCTTCTTTCTGCGGGGGGACCCCACTCAGTTTTCTTTTTTTCCTCCACCTAGAATAGGGCAGAGTGGTGTTGGAGGTGCGTCATATCGTGTGTGCCACACGGGCCCGTCACCTGCCATAAGTCGGAGTGGTTAGCCTTCTTCGGACTTACCTTCACGCTCACCCTGCAAGACTACATTCTTGGTCGCTACTGTTCCCTATTTTAACCTTTATCTTGCTACAGTTCTTATCTATCACTTTACTTCATACTCTCATTAACATATCATCTATCTATCTCTTACTAAATTACTATCACCACATATCTATATTTCCTATTCACTTATCTCTTTTCTTCTATTCTATCTCATTTATTCATCTATAGTATGATATCATCATCCTTAATTCTCCTATCTTATTATCATCATCACTTATTTTCTATATTTATTCCTATCTAGCTTCACTCTATACCCAAACAACGCACCACCCAGGGCCCCCCTTCTCACTGTGTCTGAGTCATTTCGCATCTATCCTCAGGTTTTATTCGTCTCTCTATCCATATAGTGCTCACGTATATTGACATACGATTCCCCTATATCTAGGGGTGTAGTGATCATATTCACACTCATGTCTTACGACCTATCCCCCTCCTACTCCCTCCTGACTCACTAAATCACAATCTATATCCAACTCTCTGTTCTCCTCGTGAAGTTCTTCTATCTTAGTGATTAGACTACTCTCTTTTACTACGTGGCCAGACACACCGCTCAACGGCCTCCCGATACATATTCCCCTCAAATCTCTTCATCAGCCCTGGCATATAACTAATTTTCTTTTTGCACACATACGGGATCAAATGATCCACTCATGGGGGGAGCTGCCCTTTTCTCTCCTGGTTTTTTGGACTCCCACACTGCATCACCCCACCTCCATTACCATTCTGACTTCACGATCCTAATTCTCTCCCTTTTCTTCCCGATCTACTTTTTTTATCTATTTTACACATCATCTACGGTACCTAAATTATTAAACACTTCTGCACTCATCACATTCTACTCACTTATTTCATTACTACATTCAACCTTCCTATCATCAATTTCCATACCTCCAACTCCTACATCAATACATCTCTTTTTAGTCTCATACTTCACTCCTTTATCAATTATTATTCTCATCTATACATTACTTTTTACTATTATATCTCCTCTCTCCCCCCTCCTCCTTTCTTTGGGGCCACCAGACGTAGGTTTTCTCCCTCTATTACCTCACTCTATCTTCTACCCTTTACTCTATTATACTCCCACTCCTATACTCCAGCCTCTCCATATTTCATTCATCTCATCTACTATCTACTCATACATTTCATATCTACTTTCACTCTTTTCCATCACTTCTCCATTCCTCTTCCTACTTTACCCTTTTTTAACTATTTCTCCACATCACAACTTCCTCTTTCCCACTACGGGCATTATTCGCTTTCTAGTCACAAGTTGGTGTGATTCCTCAGACATCTTAACGTAACTTTCCTGGCCGCGGCACTCTTTGTCATATCTTACATAACGACACACATTATATTTCTTCTTTCTGTTCGTTATATTGTTTCTTCGTGCTTCTTTCTCATCATGTTGGCATATCAATTCACGACACACTGGGGTCCTGTGTCCTCTTGGGGGCTCGGGTAGTTGGGCCCCCGGCGTCTTCGTTGTCGCCCCCGTTCACCGACTACGAACTCGTTTCAAGCATGGCAATTTTCCGACGACACTCTGTTTGAACCACAATATATAAATGGTTTTCGGACAAATTGATTTTCATTCTCTCCTCTTCTTCCGTTCTATTAATCTTAGCCCCTACCCTCTCGGTGCGCACACCACACATTATCTCTGACTTGCTTATAGTGTCTCTACGACCCGTGGCTAGGACGTTGATCACACACGCAAGACGTGGCCGAGCAAACCGGTGTTTGATTTTTTCGTTCTCATTGTTCGCTCTCTCATTTATCCTTATTTAATCTTATTAATTTTTTTTCAACTCTACCATTCTTTTGTTTCTTTATAATTTACCCTACATCCCAGTTAACAATATAATATTTATTCAATACTCCTATAATTGTCAGGGTTTTTTATTTCTATCTATATATATAACGGTGTTTAATAATTTTGGAGTACACAGACTCAATTTATTTCTTTTCTTATATTATAATTTCTTATCATCAATCTCTGTCTCTCGAAAGTTTCTGCTTCCTTTCTTTTTTTCTTATTAACAACATTTTGTCTTCTTTATTTGTTTAGCAGGTAGGTAAGGTGAGGGGTGTAAGGTGCGGGGTTAATTACCTTCTTATATATTATTCTCACTTTATTTACATTACTAAACTCACATTCTATACTATTAATCCTAAGTACGGACAATATAACAGTGCGCTCCCTGATTTATTATTTAGGGTGAGGTCGGGTTGGTAAACTTTAATACTCTAAATCTAATCTATATTAATGTGGGTAGGTATATAATCATGCACTAATTTTTTATTAACTACTTTAATAATTCTAATAACTAAATAACAAATATAACAAAGCTAAAAAAAGCTCCTAATTTATTGAAAAATTTTTATTTATACTTTTATTATTTATTAGAATTTATATATTCTCACAATCACCCCTATCATTATTTTAAATAACATATATAAATTCCTCCTTTAAACGCCCAAAGTTTAAAACTTTTTTTTTATTTCTTCTTTTTATAAACTTACTTTTAAGGCTTTTTATTTTTATATGAAACTAAAGTTTAAATAACCTCCAAAAAATATATAACAATATAAAAAATAATTATAATAATATTATAATTGAACAATATTTATATTATTATATTTCATACTATTAGATAAATAAATAATATAATAATTTTTAATTTTATTTAATAATTTATATAATTATATTTATTATATTTAAAATTTTAGTAATAAAAATATAATATAATATAAATATATAGTTATTAATAACATAATTTTATATTACCATAATAAAAGTCACTTATATTTTATTTTTATTTATAACCTGCCCTTAAATTCGTTATATAAATAATAATTAATTATTATTTTAATACTACTTTTGTTAAATAAATATACTACTATATACTCATATAAAAAATAAAATTACTATACTATATAATATTATTCTATTAAAATATACATATAATGAATAAATAAAAAAAATATATACTAATTATTTGGGGCTCTACCCCCCTCACTGGATCATTGTTATTCGATGTACCTTTTTCGAACCTATTTCACTTTTCAAGACTGTGGGATACGAGTGTGCGTACATGTACTTCCGAAACCAGTATAAGTAGATAAATGAATATAACATAAATGACACGAAAGTCGAACAAGAAGCCTCACGCCCACCACTTTATCTTCTTCGGTATAGTGAAAATGCGTGGCAGAGTAAGAGGAAAAATTCCATCTCTCTCTATTTGATGTTCTTTTTCATATAGTGCTCTCATATATGTGTTATAATTGCTCGCAATATGGTAGGGTTTATTCACAATTTAACCTAGTGGGCCCCTGACGGGAATTTTATATTGCGCGACCTTTGAATACACTTTAAAACCCTTGGCGCTTTGAATATTCAACACTACCATTACCTCTAATGACATGGCGGTTATACTCTTCGGGTCCGATACATAAGACTAAATAAATAAGCAAAATATATCTTTTTCTTCTTGACATCAATATTCAATCCCTTTATGACTCACTGTTTTAATCATTTATATTTTACCACTTTTTTTTTCTCGGTTTATCTCCTATGAACCGTGATCGTTCCCAGTCATACTCGAATTACTACTAAATAATTTTCTTCACGTCATTTATAAAATACCAATCTAAACTATCTAATACATATTCTTTATTACACATGTGCAAAAAAACCATAACAATACAATACTGCTAGTTCAATAATGATCCTCATTAATCTACCACCTTTTCCTTTTACTCACAACTATCAACTCTTCATCTAAATAGTAATTTTTATCTCTTAAATTTATTTAAATTTTTATCTATTAATCATCATTATAAACATACTCACCCTGAATATAAAGTATTAGTTCCTTACTTGATAATAACATTAAAATGTATCTAATTAGTATCTATATACCTATCATTTAAGATAAAAATTCTTAAGATTCCATAAAATTTAGATACTCACTCTATAGCAAATATAAAACATAAGGATAAACAGACAAATAACAATCATTTAATATAAAATATATTATATTATATATATTTAATTATTATAATATTTTAATTAAATATTAATCAAATATAAATTTTGATTTTATAATTATTATAATATAATATGATTTAATAAATTAATATTATATATTACATAAATATATTATTATTAATATATTATTATAATATTTATATATATATTATTAAATTTTTATTATATATAATATTTATATACATTAATTAGATAGATTTATACATATAGATATAAATTTATTATTATCTTTAGTAATAATAAAATAAAATACCATTAATAGTTTTTATGGATAATTGATGGGTGGTATAGTAGTATATTTATCTACCTACGTCTACTAATCCGTGAGCCCTATCACTCATTTATTCTATTCTATGATGGTAGTTTTATTTTTTATTGAGGGGGATTTTTTATAATTTTTCCATTGCTTGGGACAGGGTCGGCCTATGGTCAGTTGATTTAGATACAGGGTTATGTTTTTGGTATTTCTTCTCTCTACAAAATAGGAGTGGTTAGTTAAGGGAATGGGGGGAGGGGGTCGGGAGTCGGAGTGCGGGTGAGCCTCCCTTCGGTGGGGCATTATGATGATGACAAAAGTAAAAAACATTTCGGAGTTCAGGAGTTTTGTGTAGTTTTCGCGAGTCGTGTTAATTGGGTGTTGGGTGAAACAAGAGAGTATGGTTTATGTCTCTTGAGTCGGAGTTTGGTCGGGCGCCTCGGAACCCACCTCTTTTTACGAAACCGACTTCTCTAAATCCTCTGACTCTGGTGTTATTTGTCGCCCGCAGTGGAGATGTTGGTTCTCCTGGTGTAAACCTATCCCACAAGCCACACGTCGCTTTTTGGCACTTATTCAGATATCATCAGTCGAACTCTGCTCTCCGAACGGATTTCTTAGGACTATGAGGAAGAGGCCTGATACGGTCCACATCTGTACAGTCACTTTGGGCCGATCTGTCAATCCTTTTTGTTCTCTTTCAAAGATTTTATGGGCGGGGTTGGAGTAAAAAAAATGCAGGAATTTGCATTTAATATTAACCTGGTCTGGCGAAGGTGGGTATTTTGTCGGATAGTAGTGGAGAGGTTCACGCAATTGGAAGACGATAAAATCGATAGACGGGACATACGGGTATCAGATAGATTGTAATTAAGAAGATTCATACATGAAACTTAAAGTGCAGAAATAATAAGTTAGGATGACACATTTGAAGGCAATATAAAGAGACTAAAGTGAACTACAGCCATTCTTGTTAGGACAGTTTTAAAGTGTGAATTGTCTGACGGAAAATTACCAGCACAACTAGAAAAGTAAGGAAATAACATATGCCATCTGCACCAGCCACCACTCACTGAGGTTTAAATTTGAAGTTTCTCTAGTTTATTTACAAGCTATTTAAAAGCAAACAAAAGATCCTAAATACAGAAAGACAAAAAAAATTTAGCATTGTTGTTAAGAATAGGACTTAAGGAGTGATTTACAGAATTTTATAGAATTTACAGAATATGACGAAAGGAAATAATACTCTTCCTTATGTATGGTATGTTTTGGTCAATTCCAAACTATGCTTTAATATATAATTACTGTTCCGTCCGAAAGGGATACAGAAATGGCATGACTGAAAGAGATACAAAAATGACCAATGTGAAGACGACTTTAATAGAAAGAAAAGATACTCACTCTAATTAAATTTCTCTGAAATATAAGAACAGTCTTTTTCGGTTTTGTATTAAAAAAAAAATATTTTTATTATTCTTATTTTTAAATTTTTAAAGTTGCAAAGGAAGATAAAAAAAATTTTTTACCGATACGCTTTAATGATAAACGTCGTTAATATTTTTTGGTTAACGATTAAAAATTAAGGACGTAACTTTTTCATTTAAGAGTTAACACTTTTAATAATATTAATATATTATTATTTATATATAATTATAATTATATATATATATATATATATATATATATATATATATATATATATATATATATATATATTATATATTAATATATTATATATATTATATATATTAATATTATATTTATTATATTATATATAATATATATATAATATTATATATAATATATGATGTAATACTTGCGTTAACCGCAGTTCAATCTTGGTATAGATAAATAATCTTGAGTGATTTCTTCACTTCCAGGAGTTAGATCCGGGCCTCACAAAGGTATGCCAGCGTGTTACACTTGATGACCCACGAAGCTGAAAAGAATACGCGAGCTTAAACCTATGAAAGAGGTGCTCTACAATAGGACATAAGGACGCCTATGGCAAGGACAGATACTCAGCCACGCATCTCCGCTTGCACTCGGGTCAGAGGTAACACAGGACCATGTAAGGAGACCACTCTAGATGGAGTATAATTTGTATAGATGTAATAATGCAATTAAACCGCAGTTTAATTTGTATAGATAACAATGCTCCTTAGGTTTTTTATTTTATTTACAGGAAGAATATCAATATATATATTATATATATATATATATATATATATATATATATATATATATATTATATATATATATATATATTATATATATTATATTTATATTATATATATTATATATATTATATATATATAATATTATATATATATATATTATATATATTATATACTATACGAATTCTCTCCCCAAGACTAGGGAGAATGGTGGATTCTGAACAGAACAGAAAAAGGTAGTATAAGATATGACACTAAGTCGAAAGAAAGTCTAGCTTCAAACACGAATCTCTCACTTTTAAGTGAGATATCGTTAACAGTCAGAAAATCCCCTCGAGCTTCATGGGAACGGAGGATGGACCTCATTATGGCATCTGTCAATGTGGGGGTTCATCCCTTGGCCAGGTGGGCACAACAATCCTAGTCACCATTTTGCGACTCCTCATAGAAAGGGGTGCTGTTCGGAGATTTTGGTGTTAATATTAGTACTAAGTAGTTTTGCTGCTGTGCTTCCTTCTTTCCTGCCTATGTTCTGTGGATTCTCTTCATTTGTGTTTCTGTTGAATTTAATCTCCCCTCACTTTAAACCTACGTGGTGTTCAATCTTGCGTAGATCTTACGGTAGAATGAACTTTTGAGGCGTACTACACCCCCTCCTTGAATAAGGCTCTGGCCGTGAGTGGTGGTAACAACTGTTAAAAAAAAAAAAAAAAAAAAAAAAAAAAAAAAAAAAAAAAAAAAAAAAAAAAAAAATTTGGTAATTTTGCAATTATTAATAAATTAAATCTCTATTTAGATTAAACCAATATTTTCGTTAGATTTTATAAAATCTTGATTAATTGGGATTTATGCCCGATTTTTAATGGAACGCTCCTTATATTTCGACGTGTCCTGTAATTAGAAAAATTAAAAACTTTAACGGTTAGGAAGAAATATCACAGACTGCTATCCATATCAATAATCCATTATCTGGGATATATCGCATAGGGATTGTCGATATGCATAAATTAATCAATAGGACTTTTTAGCGATAAATTTAAAAAAATGAATATTGAATAGCATTAACTTTGTTTTTGAACATGTATCTAAAGGAAAAAGAATGGCAACAATAGTTTTTCAATAATAAAACGATAAAATGGATATCATGCTTATTTTATCTTTTAAAACAATTCTTCTATTTATTCATAAATTTAAACGACTACTTAAAATCAAAAACTATTATCACAGTTGGTGATGTTTACCTTTGCTCCATCAAAATCAGTCCATTGATAATGAATTACCAACAAAATATTCTCCAAATGCTTAAAATGGTTTCATTATTTTTCATACTTTAATATCATAATCTTTTCCCGTTATCAATACTAAGTAAATTCATTTGGAGGAACTTGAAGAATTCTTATCTTTTTCTCTAAAATTAAATGTATTTAATTAGGGTTTTTAATCACAGTCATTATATTATCAATGTTATAGCACAGGGCATATATAACATTTTTATTACAACTACATTACGATTATGATATATGTTTAATTTTTCTGATGTGCTTTTAATATAGTCATTTCAAATTCTTTAAGACTTTGTCAGTTACTAATTTGTGTAATGTATCACCACAACTTATTAATTTTTACCTTCAGTCTGTGACATTAACACCCTTTTTTAATACGTAAAATGTTTGGATGGCTAACTAAATTTTAATGGCTTTTATAAACATCCGAAACTGCTGAGAATTTTCACGATAGAAAGTAACATTTCTTTTCGTTATTTGGAAAAATACCTTTTTACGATTCATTGGAAAAATGTTCTATAAGTATCGATGTTTTCTGCCCATTGTAGTGTTTTGTTTCTAATTGATGGATTGGTTAGTCAGATAGTTAAAAGTTATGAAACGAAAATTTGGGATTTAAGACTTTTAACATTTTAAGTGCAAGATAACATTTTGAAAAAAGTTTTTAGGCTGTTTAAGGCATAAACTTTGTTAATGAAGAATTAATAATTTATTCTCGGTTTTGAGTAATTCGAAAAAAACAAAAATGGTATTTACATTCGCTGCTTTTTCTTACATTGTAGCGTTGATAGTTGATGCCTTCTTGATATTCTTTGCTATATTTCACGTAAGTTACTTTAATTAAAAGTAGGCCTGCTTTTCTAGTTATACGCTTGATTATTTGGCTTTTTTTTTCAAAGAATACAATTAGCAAACATTTTATATCCTTTTTGCTGTATAAGTATCCAGGATATGTTTCTAAGGGGTAAGGAGTGTCAATAAACGCTGATTAGAGTTGGCCGACGCCCCAGATGAGGTGCGGTGCTGCACGTAATTTGTGTTCTGGTGCGGTTCAGTGCATATCAAAAACTGGTAGTGTGGTGTGGGAAATTCTAGGGTAATTTCTTAGTTCCCATGGAACACTTCTTATTCTCTTGAAATTATAACCGTGAAATATACTGAAATGGGTAATTGTGAGCAAGAACTACTCCATCAAATTTTATGAAAGTTACACAAAATAAAAATGTGCTATTAACAAATGTTATCAAAATAAATTGATGCAAATAAAGGATCTTTTCCGTTTTGAGGAGACAAGATATATCAAGTGTTATATCAATTTGTTATATGGGTCCTTAAAAATAATAAAGAATATCAATTTACTTTATTAATTAAAACGGAAGGAATACCATAGGATAGACGGGAAGATAACATGAGTCAGGGTCTCTCGGCCCTGGTGGAGCAGGGGGGATTTGTCCCCTCTTAATCCCATTGTCTTGAGCCCATAAATAATATAAAGTTTAATAAAATATATTAAAACTATATTAAATATATATATTATATATATATATATATATTATATATTATATATATTTTATATATATATATATATATATATATATAATATATATATATATATATTATTAATTTCAATAACATAATGAAGTTTATTAATTTATTTTTAAAATATACTTCAGCCATCTACTGATAACGTCCCAAAGATTAAAGATAACGTTTTTGGGTGCAAATATATTTCATTATTAATTGGTTCTTTAAATTTTATTATTAATTTAAATGGTAAAATGAATATAAGAATTATTCAATATTTTTTCTTTAATATATGTTAATCCATTAATAAAGTGAGTACATTATATCATCAACATTTAATATTTTCAGAAATTTATATTTTAATGCCTCACTCAAATGCTATATATTAACTACGGCAATAGGGAGCAATATCATCTATCGAGAGTCAATTATAGTAAATGATATTTCTTGGTTCTAAAAGGAAAGAACTCAAATGGATATAAACTTTTATTTTTTTGTATTAATCTATGGTTTCTACTCTATTCCATTGAATTAATCTTAATTTTTAGGCCTCATAGCAAACTGAGTAAGGTTGCTAAGATTTTAAAAGCAAATTTAATTAATATACCTCAAATATAAAGTTTTCCCTCTAAGGTATATATATTATATATATATTATATATATATATATATATATATATATATAATATATATATATATATATATAATATATATAATTTTTTTTTTAAGGTTAGACCCCTGTCATCACTGGGGAATGATTCGTCAGTAATCACTAGGTTGGAAAACAGCCTACAATCTTTGTAATATTGGGTAGCGGTTATTGAGCTTTTTGCTAAGTTTTTTAGATTAGAACTATGGCTAAGCAAGATTTTAATCTATTTGGCTATTTGACAAACCTTTGGTACTTATTTCCTAAGCATTGCTGCAATCGGTAGACCTTCTTCTCAACTGTGCTGCTGTGATCATTTTTCTAGCGGAATACTGCCTACCGATATATATATATATATATATATATATTATATTATATTATATTATATATATTATATATAATATATATATCATATATATATATTATATATATATATATATATTATACCAGTATATAGGCCTATATTTGTTGCCACTGAACATCTATCCCCGCCTCCTTTAGGAGGGATGATTTGGTCCACTTCTAAATAACATAAAAAAATATAAATTTTTTTCTTTTTTTTTCAACTCATTTAATAGACACGCGGTAGTACTTCACAGTTTTATTTAGATCATTTTAGTTCTGAAAGTTTTTTATATTTTTTAAAAAATGTTAAAGAAATTAGTATTACAAAATGTCCTTCCAATAGAATTTCACACTCTTGAAAAATGTGAGTTTTTTTAAATTCGTTATAAATGAAAAATTGTGGATGGGATTTTAATTTATTTTTTCAGTGGTAGCACACTGAAGTATGTTAGCTTTAAACTGGCAAAGTAAATATTTTTGTTGCAAGTATTAGTGGCAAAAAAAAAACGGGGCCTAACTTGGTTCGTTCACCCCGCGTAAAAATTGATGGAGGGGTGCTTGTATAACGTAATTGTTTTTATCTTTTTTATACGTATATTATGAAATTTTGCTACGTATATTAATTTAAATTAATAAAAGTTATTATTTGTGAAATTTTTAAAAATTAGATTTTAATAAAAAAAAACGATTCAAAAAAGTGTAAAATTTTTGAGCGGAGAGGGGGTGAATCGGACCACCTAATTTTTATTCTTATTTTATTTTATCATTATTATTGACATTTTATTACTTATTACGCATTTTAATATGATAAATAATTATTATATTAAGTAAAAATTAAAACATAAAATTGAATTTATACGTAAAAGACGAATTTAAACAGAGGGTCCGAGTCACCCCTCATGGTGAGGCGTTCACCTCCACGTCCAGGCTGACTCACTGTTATTCAAACTTTATAAAACTTTTAATTATTAGAATTACATTATTATTTTTTTAGTGTGCATATTCGCGCATATCCGTGATTTCAAAAAAAAAAAATTCAAAAAGTGCATTAGGGGAGACTCGGGAGAAAGTATGCCTAAGGTGGTCCGAGTCACCCGCCGCGCCTACCTTTTGGGGGAACATCTTTATTTACACTATGAAAAAATAAAATTATTTTTGCAAGTTTTAGTAACCTGCTCAATTTCTTGAAAGCCTACAAATTGTGATCTATTTCAATACTAGACGTTTAATGACGTAGGTAGAACGTAATTATTCTGTGTTGAAATAAGTTATGTTATATTCATTTGCAACACTTTATTTTGATTTTTACATTCACAATAGCAAATGTTTTAGTTTGCAGGTAACAGATGAAATTAGGAATGAAAATTTAAAATCCAAATATACAAGTTAACCAATTTCTATCCAAGGAGCAGATTTGAAATGAATAAAAGAAGGGAGTGTCTAGACATCCTCATATGAATAGAAAATGTTAGATGAGCAGCCAAGAAAATCATTAATGAAAAAAAGGAATAGAGTTGATTAGGCAACTCTGAGGAAAGATAGGAAGAAGTTGCCAGATCAATAATAGCCTAGGAAACAATTTGAAAGATAGACAGACAAATGTAAGCAAAGGGAAGAAGGAAACACAAATGAAAAGAGTTTGGAGAGCAGAGATGCATATACCATTTCAAATGCCTTGATATGTAAGTAACCACCACACAAGGCTCTCCACAGTCCATAAAAGCAGACCATAAATCTGTAGAGCTCAAGCGCAGAAAGACATTTTGATGATCAGAAAGAAGGGAATGAGACATCAGATGATCTAAGAATGAGAATTAAGAATGGTTTCAAAGATCTTAGATAGAATGTGAGCAAGAGCAATAAGGCAACAGTTTGAAAGGTTAGGACGCTGCCCTTAAAACTCTGAGAGAAGTGGCATTTGGGTCATTTGCTTTCCTAGCATTCATAGATTTCAGGATCTCATGCGCCTGATCAAATGTTATCTTCAGCCTGATTGGTGCAAGAACAAGCAAGATTGAACTATGAATTTTGAGGGGAATGATTAAACATAGAGTAAACTTGCTCATCTCATTAGTGATTACAGTCAACCACCTTATTGGCAGAAGCTGAAGCATCTTCAAAGTCTAAGCGGCCACTCTAGGGATAGTTAAGAATAAAGCAATGGAAAGTCCTCCAATCAGCCCATATAAAATGCCAGAAAATAAGCTTAGATTATAATAGAGATGTTTTAGAGAAAGCATTAAAATTAAGTTATAAGGCTGTGCTAAGATTTACCAGTAGGAAAGAAGATTAGTTATTTATATTTAGAATGACTAGCAGTGATGCTTAGGTCAAGACAATAAGATGTGAGGTTCCCTTATCATTTGCTCCAGATCATCGAGAATGCTGAAAGATTCAGCTTCCTCCCCTTCTGGCTTCTGGATCAGTGGGAGAGGACCCTAACCACTCATCATTGTGTTCATTGAAATCCCCTAAATAGGGTCTCATCATAATAGTAAAGATGATTAATTAATAAATAATATATTTTTTATTAAAATATTATGTTTTTTTTTTAATAAATTAATATATCAGATACCTGTGGCTAAACTCTAAAGAAAACTAACTGCTCTTACCATCTGAAATCTTCAGATATTAAAAATAAGTATCTACATCCGCAAATACTGAAAATTGAGATTTGGTTCACTGAAATATATATATATATATATATATATATATATATATAATATATATATATATATATATATATATATATATATATATTATATATATATATATATATAAATATATATATAAAGTAATTGATGAATATATATATATATATATATATATATATATATATACAAAGGTGTGGACATTAACAAACGTTTAAAGCGTTAATAACCGTTAATTAAACTTCATTAATTATTTTTCCAAAAGCGCTTTCGCTTAATTTCGGAAAGAATAACGGTATTGTAGGGCCTAACCTAAAACTAGTAAATCCTGCATACCAGGTAAGCCATCCTTGTGTTATGTTCTAAAAAATATAGTAGTTGTAGATATCAAAGTTGGAAATGTATATAATAAAAATTAAATAAATAAAAAAAGTTATATAATATTATGTAGGAAAACTAATGATAATTGGAGACAAAAATACATAACGATTTATGTATATTTAATCGGAAACTGCTATAGTATTGTATATAATATTATATATATATATATATTATATTAATATATATATATAATATAGAGTAATAGGAGAAAGGATATGAAGATACTCCTCACTGAGTTGAGGTTTGAATAGATAGAATATTAATGATGAAATAAAGTGAGGGGATTTATTTATCAATACAAGTATGTAAGTGT
Source organism: Trachelipus rathkii (assembly GCA_015478945.1). Lineage (NCBI taxonomy): Eukaryota > Metazoa > Arthropoda > Malacostraca > Isopoda > Trachelipodidae > Trachelipus > Trachelipus rathkii. The sequence continues at coordinate 15,666 of JABUQX010125661.1, forward strand.
GTATAAGAGTGATTAGTGTGTGTGTGGAAAGTAGATATATTGATATGTATTCTGCATAAAGAGGATAGTTATTATTGAGATAGTATTCTATTACAGCGAGTTGCTTTTTAGACTGGGTGCATTAAGAATTTAACACTGAATAATAGGAGTGAGTTATATGTAGCCATGAGAGAGAAAATTTCGAGTTGATGGATATATAGTAGAAAGTGAAAGGAGAGTTAGAATAAAAGTTTTTATAAAGTTTAAAATGATATCATTGTAGTAAAGGGGGTATTGTGATGAAAAGTAGCTAATTGAGAAATTATGTTTGTCGTGGGAGATTTGTAAGAGTACACTAAATGAATAAAGGGAAGATATCATGAGAGTTTAGGATACAGAAGTTCATAGAAAATATTATTTCGAAATATATTAGGGTTTTTGTGGACTAAGGTTATAAAATAAGTAAAGAAATAGATATGGTGGTCCCGAGGAGATAGGGCTAAAAATGTAATTGGGTTGGTGGGAGAAAAGTGTCCTTAAAATAATATTGAAATGCAGATAGATTGGGACCTCTACCGCCCTAGAACAATGCGAAGAAAAAAGATTTAGTACAGAAGTGGCAACAAAACTCTGAGTGACAGTCATAGATAACAAAGCATATGGCGGACAATGCAGTGGAAATCCGACTCACTTTATTGTCTGGATCTCATACTGATAGCAGTGATTTTTGTCGTGCTCTGTTATATGGGCATCTAGTGAGAATAGGGGAACAGAGAGTGGTTAGAGTTTATGTATATGAAATTTAGATTTCGATTATGACCGCGTATGGTAACCTGATAAATGAGAAAGCTTTGACTAATAGGTATTTGTGAGAGAAAAGAGCGAGATTAGTTCACCCATAACTAATTGAGATTATATTTATGGAAAGAGCCATGGAGAAATGATAGGAATAACTGGTAAATAGAGGATGATAGTTCTCACGGATTATGTGGATAGTGGAGGATGTATTGAGGGAGAGGTTATCGACTCTGAGTACCATAAGTGGATTATGTGGGAAGCGGTTGGATTATAGGCTTCGATGTAGGTATATGTTAAACCTTACGCCAAGGTATTAGGTGGTTATAGGAAGGGATGAGATTAATCGAGGGTAATATGATGATGTGGGGTAAGACTTGAAAATGAAATAGTAATAAGTAGTGTAGGTTGTTGTATAAGTTGTTAGAAGAGAGTGCTGTCAGCTCGTGGCAGTTATGGCTTTTGTATTCTCAAGACCCGTTGACAGTGTGCAGTTCACAGCAGTCAATATATACAACCCAGAAATATTTAAACATATTAGTTTAAGATTTTGAAGCATGAATTGCACACTGGGGCATTAGGCATTTTTATTGTCCTAAAAGTATTACTTACTTTTTGGGTTATGTGCACCTTGCGTATTGTTGAACGAAAAAATAAAATAAATATTACTGAAATTTTTGGATTGGATTAAGCTCAGTTTTATATTGTAAAGAAAGTTATTAAAAAACTTTACAGAAATTTATTTGATATTTAAAGATTGATTAAAGTTTGAAAATTGAATTTTTGTTCTAGATGAGGTCCTTTGTTTTTAGTTGGACGCTTTAATTATTATTTAAGATATTTTGGGTATTTAATTATCGATAAGGGAATTCATGGTCGTTGACAAGCGACGGCGGCCATCTTGATTAAAAGGCCGGCAGCCCGCCAATCTTGAAAGGCATGCCGCCATTTTGATGAAAGTGACAGTTGACTTAAAGGTTAACTCCCTATATAGTTAAATTAACTTAGTTTTCAGAAGATTGGAATCATCTTTGGACATTGAAATATCTTAATAGACGGTGAGCGGACGATGTAATTGGTTGAAATTTAAAATAATTGTGGAAGAACATTAAATTCTGATTGAAAAACAAATATAGTGTCCTTGTTGATTCTTTTTGTTACAGAATATAATTTTAAGACTTGGACTTAATTTTGGACTTTGAGCATTAAATTTTCGGTCAAATCTTTCGTCGAGGAATACACCGAATATTGTGACCTGTTTTGAGAGTAACTAACGACATAATTATTTACAGTCAAGAGGCAGAAAGTAGATGAGCAAAAGATTTAATAAGTAACTACTGAAATACAGTATCAACTGATATGAATTAAATTTAAATATGAATTTTATTTATAGTTATTTACAATATTAACATATTTGATTTTGACTTATTGGTATTTAATTAGAAGAAAACCAATAGGAACTTATTGTCGTTAAATACACATATAGACTTAATATATTGGGACTTAGAAATTAAATAATTTATAAATCTAAAATGTAATATTTTTACTGATTTTAAAAACCGTAGAGATGTATTCGTAAGGGCTTTATATGATAATTATGGACTGCGACCTTTAATTGTTTTATTGAAAAATTGATCTCGAAACTTTGAAGTATAAGCACTCTCTGACTTTAACCTTTATATAGATATACTACGGCACTTTGAGTTTGACCTTTGATTGTTTGAACTTAGTCTTCCATAGTAAATTTATTTAACTTATTGTTATTCAATCATTTAGACTGGTATTGAACTGACTTTATTAGTTTTAGATCTTTGAATTTAAGTTTTCGAACTTTGGACTTTTTCAGGTTTAGATTTCGACTTTGATTTTTTGAGTGTAGTTTTCGACCTAATCTGATTTTAATGTTATGGACTTGAACTTAAAACATTATTAAACTTTTCCGGTAATTATACAATTTGTTTTGAAATTTTTATTAGTACATCGATAAAGACAATACGCAAAAAATCTAAAAAGAGGTATTAATTATTGTTGATAGTTACAGTTATTATCGACTCTATCTGTGGTGGGATAACAACAGCTTAAAAAGATATAAGATTTTTAATGGTTATTTCTGAAAGTTACCTTTTCAAGGTAAGATTGACTCGCCACTATGTATTCTACTTAGAATTAGGATTCCTACAATCTAATTCTTCGATGTTTATCGAATAATGGAACTGAATGTCTCTCTCTGTCAGATTTTTTTTCCTTTAATTGAAGTGTTTACGATTAATCGCCACCTTGACATGAATTTGGTGACATTATTTATAGCTCGAGAACATTTGAAATTAACTTACAACATTTCGGAGCGAAGATAGTAATTGAACGTTGATGCCCTAGCTTTATGCTTCAATTAGTTTACTTTATTACAGAACACTAGTTTGATCTAAATTGAACTTTTATAACAGTTTAATGGTAATAATAATTGACTTTGAGAAAAAGTAAGAGAAGCCCTAGATATTTAAGCTTAGTTGGTAATTTGAGTTTTACAATAGCTTTTGATTAATTAAATTAAAAGTTGGTCTTAGTTGTTGCCTCTATATTGAAAGTAAAAGGTAACCGGTTTGGAAATACATAACCTTCAACAGAACGAGCACAATAGTTCCAACATCAGGTTCTAATAAAAAAAGATTTACAACAAATTCTAACATCGAGATATATTATAAGACCAGATGCAGTACAGATCAGCACAAAGATCTGCTCTACAACCAGATACAATAGAAGTTAATATCAGTATTTTCGAGAGTTGAAGGAAGTATAAGCATGACGACATCTGCAAAGTACCTTCTCAAGAGTAGAATTCATTATAGAATCTGATAAAAAAAAAGACCGAATTTCTATTGCCAGAAGCTACATATGTTAACTTTATACCACAACTATGATACATATAGCTACCTGAGGATCGGAAGGGAAGGGAACACAATAGTCTTTAATTTAGAATTAGACACAACGCTTCTTACTGGTTTGTTTATTTTACCATCTTATTACCACCACCAATTTAAAGCTTGTGACAGTTCTCCTTAGCCTTTAGTTTTATTTGCTGCACAGCTATTAGTATGCCTTTAGATAGCATAACAGTAATAATTTTGAGGCCATTACTAGCATTTACATTCAGGTGCACATCAAGAAATTCAAAACTAAAAAAATGTGCCCCGTTCGACACTGACTTGCCCCCCTCTACACACTATATTGAAATAAAAATTATTAAATCAGATCATTAACTGATAAAGCAACGTGTAAACTTCATTCCCGTACGCGTTAACTATCTTTTATATTTTGCATTAATTTTTCACAACCTTTATCTTTTTCTTTTTTGGGAACCCATCTCCTGTTATTGCCCTTTTTCTCTTATAGCTCTAGTAGTAAAATCTTATAGAAAACTACGCGCACAGAGGGTGTGTCGTGGGGGTCCCCCCCATGTCCTAAACATTTTGTAGCTTCAAACTACATAGTTTGTTATATTACACACCGCAATAAAACAAGTAAAGGCGTTAGAATGGATATATCAGAAAATAAATAGAAAAGGCGAAGTGGAAACAAGGAAGGTGGATGTTTGGTTTCGGACCAATGAGAACCAGTAGAGCAGGGAGTGGAAGTTTGTTAGTGAGGGATTAGATGAAGCTGGTAGGAGTCACATTCATACGGAATCAACACCAGTAGTAGATGGTGAAACAAGAAGAGATAACATATTAAATAATCCACCACTACCACCTACACCAGAAACACCCGACACTATACAACCCATACGCTACTAGAACATTAGTGCCCCCACCATTAAAATTTTCAGTGGATTCAGGGTGATGGAGGAGGTCTTCACAGAAGAGATATTAAAGAGTTTACAATGCTCGCATCAACGCAACCTATATCATCAAAAAGATTAGTGGTCCAGAATAGAGCAATTTTGAGTAGTTGTATATAAACCAAATATACAGAGTATTAACTTAATTTGGGAGTGTGTTGCCAAGCAATATTGGAGGCATAACATATCAATTACTAAGAGGAGTTGTGGGAGAATTCAGTTATAACTAAGGTAGAGAAAAAACTAAGAAGCTATAATGAAAGAATTGACAACTAGCCAAGATGTGTTGCTTACCAGATTTTGGGCAACTAGCAGAAATAAGAACGAATCAAATAATAAATTAAACTCTAATTCTGAGATTAAGACAGAGCTTGCAGACTTTTAGGGCATGGAACAGAGAATCAGTGCCTCAAAAATCTTATATTGACATACTAACGAAGTTTTAAAAATCACTAAAAGAAAGAATCTGGACTCCTAAATAACAGTCACCCGTCGGCATTTGCTCGCATACACCAGGGCAGCCTTAACAGTTCGTCTACTATAAACTGCATCAAGGATCACCTAACATGAATGTGCAGGATATAAGAGTAAATTAGATAATAAGCATACACAAACGTGGGAAAGAGTGTCTTGTATCTCAAACACTCCGAGTTACATCGCAAAATTATAATAAAGTGAGGAAAATACAAGTTCCAAACTCGGGAGACCACAAAGGACAGTCACGTTAAAAAGAAATTCGGAATAACACAAAATCGTAATTTTCGGCAACTTCGGTCAACACAGAAAACTGGTCCACCAATAGCAAAATAGTCAACACTTGTTGTCAACGAGAGATGTCATATCCAAGAGATGCAATAGATGCTTCAAATCACCTAAATTTAAAAAAGAAAACCACTTGTTTATATTTTTTGTACTTGCGCGAAATGTAGGCCTTACAGAGGAATTCAGATTGTCGACCAACCAATTGCGCTAAGTAGGTCAGACTATAACAAACGCAAATATATCTAAAAAATGAAAGATTTCTAACTAAGAAAACTCAAGAAAAAATACACCACCGACAACTAATGCCAAATAATGAATCAGAAACAAGGTAAAATACACAGTAACTACTGCCACTCTTGCCCTACTGTGGTCAGAAGATCAACCCTAATGATAAGGAAATGTGGTTGATTTTCACAATAGAAGCAATGGAAAAGAACAACTTTGTCGGAAAACGAGTAACACCCTTGGGAAAAGCAAGGTAATAAGGGTGTTAAAGGAGAAAACCTTGCAGTGGCAATTTGTGACAAGCGGAAGATATTATAGTAATGGTTCCCTTCTGGGATCACATATATATATGGAATTTATTGATTAGAGCTTTGTTGGTGATTGTGAAAAATGACATAGGAGCGGAATGAAGCTGATGTTTCACTTTAGCGGATCGTGGTTAAGAGACCTTTAGTGGTTATAAAATAATAAAACTCTCAAAACAGCATACAATTTACAGGAAAAGTCCTGCATGACTGTTAGTCATTTTGATTACTGCGATAGTTAATATAACTGTATGTCTTTTTTATTAGGAGTTTAGGATTTTGTCGCTGATCACAAGAAAACTTTGAAAATTTCCATCGTTAGCGATAAAACAAAACACGAGATAATATTGGGTTTAATATAATACTGGGTATAGGACTCGTAAAAACGCATTGTTTGAATATCAATATAAGAAACACAAAATCAGTTAACCTGCCAATTTCAAGAACACGAAGTATTCCTTTGCGAATCTGAGTCAAAATGAAACATCACTGGATGGACATGAGAATTAACCATTGGAAAGAGAATTAATTACAATAAAGACCGGTTAAACGTACAATACTATTATGAGTTGCACCGCTATATGCCTTTATGAGGCCTAACATAAGTAAACACTCAATTTGTTATGAATATGATAAGAAATTTAACATACCAATATTAAGGATTGGACTAAATTATGGAAGACTTTCTAGAGCCTTAAGCTAGTATTAAAAATTTCTGGCCCTCTACTCTAGTTAGTGTTATTAAACTAAATGAGTGATTCGAAGATAATACCATTTACAATCTGGAACCTGTTGCTAAGAGCCAAATACGAGTGAAGAATTAATTGAAAAGGAAAGGGATATAAATTAATAGAAGTAAAGAGTTGTTTTTGTGATTGGAACAAAGTCAAGAGTCACCATCATCAGTAGACAGTAAAATTCATTGTAAGATAAAGTAATATCTCTAGATATTTGGAAATGAAACCAGATTAATGTTACGGATCACATACGTATGAAGAAGTTGTTTGTAGGAAGAGTTTGCAAGATTTTTGGTTCAGAAGAACTCTAAAAATAATAAGAAAGGAACAGGACGCAATACATGATGTAGGATATAAGACAGGAATAGGTTTGGTGCTCATTCCTACAAAAACTAAATATCGTGCGATGTCAAGCAGTGCACTGAAAAAAAAATTATCTGAGAAAAACTCCATTTATGGTTTGCAAAATAACAGCTTTAAGAGGAAGCCGCAATCCCTACGGATAAGCCAGGGATACGTAACCTAGAAATAGTGCAACCATGAAATAAGTCCTTGGAGTAGTCCAAGTAAGTGCCAGTTGTAAAGAAGAACGGTAAAAATGAGAGCTGAGTATAAGGACTATCGAAGCGTATAATTCAAATCACGAGGAACCGTTTAAAGATACAGAGGCCATTTCCGTTACCACCTAATATATAGGCTGTCAGATTCATAATATTTAAATCAGTAAGTCTCTAAAGGGCATTCACAGTCTACTATTATCTCTTCTATGATCATGAATCAAAAAGGGTTAAGACTAAAACACATATAACTAAGATGCAACCTGTAAGACGATAGTTCAATGGTCATATATAATCGAACCTTTAACTATAGCGATTTTTATTTCGAACCGCTAGCTAGGTCGAGGAGGACACTTTACCTTTTGTGAGTGGAGTTGTGTAACACGCAATTGCTTTGGACTTAGAAATAAGATCAGTTACCACTTTCCAAAAGGTTGGTTTATCTCTGATGTTGAAAAGAGAGTTATTTTGAATGGAATCCGAGCGTTTATTTTACGTATATCATTGACTGGCTGAAAATGTGAAACTTCATGAGGGAAAGATTTCGAGGATCACCTAAAAAACCTGAAGAGACGTCTTAGGTAAAACTACTGAGAAGTATAAGCCTTTAAATAAATCAAACCGGAGAATGCAGTATCTTCGACGATCACAGAGTTAAATGTAATTTTAGGAATTTAATCTAAGTGTAATATTGTTTTCTTCAATTTCATACTAAAATTTTGAGCAAATTAAAAGAGGCCAAAGTCTCCACGAAAACCCGTTGTAGAAATACAGACTATGCAGAGTTTTCTGGGAAGTATAAATTACTACAGGAGGCATATACCGAATCTGCCAATAATAGCCTTTGGCTAAGTCAAGTTTAACATCGGGAAAAAAATTTAAAAATGGACTACGGAAGTAGTAACAGTTTCGACCAATTAACAAGAAGCACTAACAGTGCAGCAATTAACACAATTTTTGCTTCCATTTCCGTATTACATACACTAGTAAACATTCAGACTCACTACGTAATTAAAAATATTAATTAAGAGACGCATCAGGAACTGGGGCTGGAGCTTGTTTTAAAACAGCAACAAGGGGTATAAGAAAGTGATCGCCATTATGCTTCAAATTTGTTTTAAGTGGAGCCCAGATATCATTACAGTATCACTGGAAAGAAGATATTAGGCTTGCCACTTACGCCCTGGGGAAGAGATCGAAAAACATTATAAAGTCTTTATTGAGGTGCTACCTACTGAAAAAGATTCGTGTATTTGGTCAGTAAAATCCATTACAAGCTTTGACTTAAATCCTAATACATAATATGGCCGAATAATTCAAGTTCTCCGAGATAGCCAAGAACTTAATTAAGCAAACTTAAGCAGAATATATAGATTATTTATGGAGCTTCTGTAATTTTATTACTAGTTAAAAAATTTGATATTTCATTAAGTGATTTTCTTTCAAGTAATGTGGAAAACCCGATTAGAATACATTCCAAGTAAGGCATGGACTCAGTTGGATCACTGGAGCTAAAATTTTATAATAACCTAAGTAATTGGATTCATAATGTACAATAACCGTTACCCTTTGGAGAGGGATATTTCATTGTATATCCAGGCCTATGGCCTATGTATCTAATTTTTTGTGGATAATAGGTATCCATAAACATTAAAAAAAATATTAGAGAAATGCTGTAGAGTTGGATGCATCAAAAATGATATAACTAAGTATGGATTTGAAAAATGATATAAATAAACATGTACATCACACGACAACAATTGAAGAGAATGGGGCATGTAGGAACATTTGGATAACCGGTGAAGTTTGTTAGAAGCATGTAGCCAATAAGGCAAGTCACAATGTATTATTTGGGTGTAGCAGTGGGAAAGAGTCTTAAGACTACAATAAAATAAATTACTAAATATTTACGACAAAGAGTTACCTGAACCTGTCATTTAAGTGTATAAGATGGTGTTCACAACGAAAAGTTAGAGCTGTAATTGGGTTCCGGACTATAGAGGAAGCCTCTCATCATTGTGGATCTTTATCAGGGTGGAAAGATGGGGATTTGTTCTTTAATAAGAATTATGGAATCGGACACATTATGTCAATAGATTAAGCAAAAGTTCTCATAAAGAAATTATTCTGTTCAACCCTCATAGATGGGTCAGAAGGTGAAGAAGAGGAGAGGGCAGGAGACCTGAGAAAGGAATTGAAAGAATAGAATCTGGAAATAAGGAGAGTGAAAATGAAGAGGAATGATGAACGGAGTAATAATATTGGATGAAAATGAAACGAAATTGACTGGAGTTGACCTAGCCAGAAATAAAAAGAAGTACCTTAAGTGTATTCTATATTTGATGGATCTGTAAGCAAAAAGATATAAGAGCCAAGATATCAAGAAGTACAAAAACACTAATAAGATTGAATCACAATGTTCAAATAAATATGTTAGAAATCAGAGTATCAAAACCCCATAAAATAACGAAGTCCAAAAAAGAATATAGTACTGATGAAACATAATATCATAGTATTCAGGAGTGAATTTGTAGCTTTTATAACCGAGAAGGCTTTAATTCTTTGATCCAAAGGAAGCTATTTAAATGATAGTCACTAGTAAGTCAAAGTTTCAAAAGGAAAGCCCATTCTAAAGTAATTTGCTTATAAAGTTATGTTGGATCCACTGTTGCTATCAATATGCACAAAGAGAAATACTTTTCATATTGGAAGAGATAAATTACTCTAAAAAACGCAAAGCGGACACAGATTAGTCTTGGCAATACCCAAATAGCCATTATATTCATATAATTGTTGTTAACACAATTAACGATCACCAGAATTTTTAGGTATAAAGATGCCAAAGGAAAAATTAAGAGGAGATCCCCTGAGACAGAATGGAATAAACCTTCTGGACAACATGGAAAAGATTACACATACAAAGAAGGTCCTGTTCGGAATATCGTTGCATTACGAATTAATGGAGTTAACCAGTTGACATTTATTAAGACCAAAAAGGAAATAAATATGTTGTTTAAAGTTGGAAGAGTAAGTCGCAATTGTCTATATATTCTATGAAAAATGGTTTAGATGTGCTTTGGCTAGCGTTCCGAGAGAAGGATTTCAGAAACAAAAACCATCTTAGAAAAGCTTATTCGTTAATGAATTTAAGTTTCCACAACTTCTTGAAAACCCAAAAGAAGTTCAAACGGACAATGGTTCAGAATTTAGGAAATCAGATTAATGTTTGTGATACATTATTTGGAAAAAAAGAACATTCCAAACCTCGTCAGTTTGACCGTCTGTGGGCTAATTTAAAAAAACAAATAGATCAACACCAATCAACTAATTTATCAATATGGAAGGATAAGACTATAGAAACCTTAATATTAAATATGTTTACGGAATGCTAGAACTAATAAAACTCTGACATATGGGATTCTGTTGGGTAGACATCATAAAGTACTCTGTATAATACAAAATCAATAGTTACCATCGAGGTAACTTTAAATCCAAACACCAGCACAGCCCTTTTGTTTTCCCTGGTTAAGAACGTTATAGAAGAAAGAATACCAGAAGAAATCATAACTTGGAAAAAAGGAAATGTATAGCACATAACTACGAACCCTTTCAGTTTGGAAAAGAATTCATGTCTAAAAACAGAACAATTGTATAAAAGGATATGCTTGAGTAAGATAACATGAATAAGGTCAGTGTACTCGCACAAATAGGTTCATGAGTCACGGACCCACATATAGAAAGTGTTAAAGTTTATGGAAATGGTGTACTATACGATATACAGCACAAATATAGGAATACACTATTACCTTGTTGTAACAGAATCACCAAAGTGGCAATCTGAAAAAAATTTTATGAGAATCCGGAAAAAGAATTAGCGGGAAGAAAGTAAAGAACCAGAAAAGGAAGATTCAGTATCTGAAAACAGTTTTGAGGGTTTCGATGATCCCTTAGATTTTCGTTCTGTTCCTAGAGATTTTGAAGGATTTGAAAGAAGAAGAAGAAACTGTTAAGAATTCATTTGCTTAACTTAATTTGGAAAAGACTTGAAAACGTTAGTATCAGTATAAAACCCTTGGGTCCGGAGTTTGAAGAAAAAAGAAATAAAGAGTATACAGAATGTAGGTATACAAGTTGAAGAAATATGGGGACAAAGATTGTTGAAACTGGCATCTTATAAAAGGATTACTTTTAGAAGATACTATTAGGTTAAGAACTGACTTCAAGAGGAAACTATATCTAAATTAATTGACACATGATTAAATCATGGAGTCGTTGGATCGTTAGAGAGAGATATCATTCAGAAGGAGTAATGGGGATGATTTGACGTTAGAGGATGCAGGTAAACAAATGTATGCTTTAGTTTTTAATTGACATATATATCTTCCTGCCACCACTACCGAAGGCATGAATAGATGTGGCTTGAGAACAAGTTGATTCAATCTGGTGGATTGGGAGCGAGAGATTGAAAAAATAAAAAGAAAAAATAAAAAAAAAAAATTATTTTTTGAAACATTTTTTATAGATATTTTAGAGAAAATATATGATAATGTTTCAGTACTACTTACATTTAAATAATATGTGTGTGCTACATGTTAGTATTGGTTAATATTATTTCAATATCTGAAAAACGTTGCTTTGGTTAAGGTGTCTCAGGATATGTTGACACCTAAAACCCTGATAATCGAACAGAGATTAGCATGGACAAAAAAGAAAAGTAAAAAAATAAATTGGCCCACTGGTAGTGTATGGGAAACTCGCAATATCGCCGGTTGGAAAATTTCGGGATAACATAAATTAATTAGCAAAATAAAAAGGAGCTATGATCACTAAAGCTTAAACAATATGAAATAAATTATTGCTTTGTCATATAACAAAAGAGAAGAAATAAGATGAAATGTTCATACCATCTCGATCTTCATCATTTTTTGTCGTTGAATCAGAGTCAGCAGAAAAGAAATTCTGAAAGAGACTGAGTACCTCGGAGATTCGCAATTGCAATTGATCACCTAAAACTAATTAAATCACAATGACCACACAGACGAAAGGACACTAAACCCAAAGATATGCAGGAATCTGTCAGCAGAAAAGACTGGGAGTATCATGTTTAAAGGTATTGAACACGTCGGAACGGTGCGCATCCTTGGCGGAATACCCCAGATGGGCCCCATACAAAGATATATATAACATTCTATTACAAAAATGGCCTAAAGCTGATGGAAATGTTGCAACTCACGGAAGCTATTCTTGAACGAAATATGGAATTGGGAGATGACTTAATCCAAATAGTCATCTTAGTAGGGTTGCATTGTGACTTTACCCGATTAAAATATACTTCCGAAACACCAACAAACAGATCATGGTACCCAATTCAGAATTGCAAATGGAAAGATACGTTGTCACACTAGCCGGACAGTTAATTAGATGGGGAAGACAATACCCGTTTTGCAAGGTGATCTGTACTATACCGTTTACACCCGATTTTGACCGATACAACTAACAAAGAGACTTAGAGGAAATATTAAATAGAGAACAGCTTGAACAGCAAACTATTACCACGTCAGAATGAGTCAAGACGCTATTTGTACGAAGATTTTTTGTTGGACATTTTAAATAATCAAGACGACTTTTTATTGTTTCAATTGGAAGGATATATACCGCTCCCTAACCGCCTTGCCTACTGGCACAGATGGGGGCAGTATACCACATGAGAAAAAGAGAAAAAAAAATACTGGAGATCAGGTGAAAGAAGGGAGAAATTAGAATACCCAGAAGAAAATTGGGAAGATCACACCCTACGAAACTGAGCAAAACCATCACTATGGGATCCTCTTCACAATGCGGAGAAAAAGCTGGCTCTAATCGAGATTCTATCAGAGTTGTGCTATAACCATCCCAATAAACATACAAAAAAAATCTCCTAGTATAAAAATGAAAAGATTATGAAATGGGAAGGTGATCATTATGTAATGATTTTGTGGAACCTAAATTTAGAACCCCAGTAGAACCTAACGAGAGTTACTCAATGATTGAATACACCAATAAAACATATTAATGGCGCAATAAAATCAGAAGTATAGAATGGTTAGGAGGGGGATATGTCATTGGAGTGAAAAGGCACACAAATTGGACCAATTAAAGAATACAGCTTACTAGTGTATAGGATGGATGAATAGAGGACGTAACAACTGAATCATTGAAGAGAGGACATATGGTATTGATGAAATTAAGAAATCGAACGACTAATTGAGTAATTAATGACGATGAAAATACCCTAAAAGAGAACATAGTCATATAAAGACCACACGTAAGTGGATCTTTTTCGAATGGAGGTATTAGTTTAGGGCCGCAACAAAAACTAGTAATAAATCCTGCATACCAAAGGTAAAGTCCATCCTTTGTTGTTATGGTTATCTTGAGGACTTTTGTAGTATAGACATCTTTGTCGATATCAATAGTGAGCGAAAGAGGCTTTTGTAGCAAGAAATTTAAATAAGATAGAAAAAAGTATTGAATATAGAAGTGTAAAGGGGGAAAAATGGAGCTTAAGAAAATGTTGGTGAGAATATATAATATCTACCTTATATCATAACTATTTTCAATGAAATAGGTAATATATATATTTATATAATATATAAACAATATTACTAATACCTTTTCAACCTCTACTATAGAGCTCAAATTTTGCTAGAGTAAACAGATAAAGATAAGAGCTTTATAAAATTTAAGAGGTTATGATCCTGTACAGTAAACACATTATATTAAAAAGAACCTTAGTGTGTCTAATGCTTGGTGCTAGTGTAGAGAAGTATATATGCTTATATAATATATACATTAAATGATGAGTAATCACTACAATAAATTATAATTTAGTATAATTTATTCTTCCTCGTATATTTATATTAACAATATATAATGTAGTAATTGCCTAAGACAGAGTAAAATTTGGCTCTTAGTTAAAATAAGATAAAATGAGAGAGATGAAAAATGAAAGTGGTTTTAAGAAAACAAAAACAAAATCAATTGTAATTAATTAAGTTTATAATATGAATTAATAATAGTCATATAATGAATATAGTAAATATATAAAAATTTATCAATAGTAGAACAACATAAAATTATTTATCTTTTATTAAAGTAACTATGTTTAAATAAAGAAATAATAGTATTAGTCCCACGAGATATGGGACTAATAATGGTATTAAGAATTGTAATCCTTTAAAAATAATATTTCGAATATATATGTAAAGGGTACTATTTTAGACAGAAAGAAACAATCAGAGAAAACGATTTTAACAGAAGTGGCAACACCTTAAAATGACGCTCATCTAATAAATACAAAGCTAATATGGCGGACATTAGCGATAGGAAAATCGACTCAACTTAATTGTATCTGGATCTCATACTGATAAGCAGTGAATTTTTTAGTTCGTGCTCTGTAACAAATTTGTTTTAGGTTGTTTTCTCATTTCGAAATTTGGTAACCGTTTATCTGTTTCTATATATAAACTTTTTCAATAAATATTTTTGAATTTTGCACCTAATTTTCAGTATATTTAGTTACTACATTTTCGAGAAGTGGCTAGAACAATTTTGGTAAAATAGTTATTTAACTTTGTTATATATTTTAAATCTAAAAATAACACATGACTCTGAAAGTGAAGGACCAGACATGTAAAAAAGTTGTATATATATATTTTTTTGAAACTTCAATTAAATTTTTTTAACCAAATTCCTGTTTACTATAGAATTTGTAAATTTAAAAAGAAATATAATCATGTTTTAATGTTTAGTATGAGTAATTGACCCCGCGTCTGTGTCAGATTGGACTTTGTAATTAATCCACTCGTTTGCCAAGTGGGCAGTCAAGCGCAATAAACGAAAATTTATTTAACATGGGGGTTCAATTGGCCAAATTTTGCACACTGTGCAATGGCAATTATTTGTGTGTGTAAGCATGATACTATTTGGGTTATGCACCTTCTATTGTGAACGAAAAAAATAAAATAAATAATTAGCAATATATTTGCGATTGCGATTGTTGATAAAGTATTATATTTGATACTAGAAAAGTTGATTATAAATACTTAAAATGTGTAATTTGATACTTATTAAAAGAATTTGATTAAAAGTTGCAAAAATTGAAGTTTTTGTTCCTCGCATATGGTCCCTTGTTTTATATATAAAGTCCGAGTTTTAAATTTATATTTAAGATAAAAGTTGTTTTATATTTAGATAATTATCGATTAAAGTTGAAATTCATGGTCGTCTAGACAAGGACGCTTAAGGCCTATAGTACTTATAATAAAACAAAGGCGGCTAGCCTCGACCTCTTTAGATAAAAGGTACCAGCTCAAGCCTTTTGAAAGTGACAAGTGACTTAAAGTATTAAATTTCTTTAGATTGTATGAATAATAGTTAAGAATGGGATTAAGATAATTATTCATCTTTACTCACCAAAACTACTTCAAAATAGTTAACAAATACGATTAATTAGGTTATGAAATTTAAAAATTATTGTGGAAGCCAAAATTTAAATGAGGTTATTAGAAATCACAATATCGTAGGTCCTTGGAATTCTTACTCCAAAACATTTTATATATTACTTGTATCATTAATTATTGTACTTTGATAAATTTTCGGTCAAAATTATCGTTAAGATGGATTAAAGAATTATTGTGAACTTTGTACTGGAATTTTAATTTTCCAGAAATCTGCAGTTCAGTTAATAGACTGTAGAAATACAGTACTGTAAGAAAATTACGTGCTTATGATTTTAAATAATTACTATATATGATTTTGAACTTTGGTTTAATTGGATAATAGAAAATCATAAAGGAACTTATCGTTAAATATAGACCTTCAATATACGTCTTAGCCATTAAAATATTAATCGGTAAAATAGTATCGGCCTTAGAAACGATAGATGATTTTAAATTATTAAAAATGAGGAATTACTAGAAAATTATTCTGAAATTGGATACTCGACTTATGAAGTTAGATTATGCTTTAACCTATTGATACTCGGCTTTTGTAGATTTGAACTTTTGATTGTTTGAACTTAGTCTTCAATAGTAATTAATTTAACTTTAAGCTGTTTCTATCTTTTAAAATTTCCACTGACTATTAGTAATACTTCTTTGAATTTTAGTTTTCGACTTGTGACTGAGCAGGTTTAGATTTCGACTTTGATTTTTTTAGCGTAGTTGGCCTTATATAAATTTTACAAAAGTTTGAAGTTCTTTATTAAGGTGAGATTGTGGAATTTTTTAAGTATTAGCTTTAAACATTTTCATTAGATTTAGGTTAACCGGGTTAGACTCATTGAAAGAGATTTTCATAAATATATACTGTTTTTACTTAACTGGTCTTTCGGTTTAAATTGTTGATAGTTTTTCGACTCTCGTTGGTATAATCATTGAAAAGTTGGTAGGCTATAGCACAAATGATTTAAATCAATTTAAAGTTTTAGGTATCTCGATTAAACATTTATCCAAGGTTATTCAGACCTTGATATATAAGAAATTGGGCATTTCAACTTTGAGTGAATGAAATTTCGTAATGATTTTTCTGACTTAACAGGATTTAATTTTCTCTTATAATTGAGTGTCTTACGATTAATGCATAATTTCTGATTGTGCATTCAAATTATAGCTGAGACACTTTTGATTAACTTACAAACAAATTCAGTGTGAAGATTGAACGTTAAGAATAACTTTAAAATTTTAATGAACAATAAGTTTGATAAAAATTGAATTTTATAAACGAATATTATATGGAGTAACTTAATAATTGAACTTTGAGAAAAAGTAACAGAGATTGATAAGCCCA
>JABUQX010125662.1:0-25000 GCA_015478945.1 Trachelipus rathkii
TATTGTATTCAAAAATATTTCTATCCACCTTTTTTTACTTGTTTCAATTTATGTGAGTGGTTTCGGGAGAGAAATAAGGGTTTACAAATAATCATTATGAATATATTCGAACATATAACTCATTAAATAAATTTAAAGATCACTACGGAAGGCACTATGGCACAGAGAGGACGAGGATAGAGAGAGAGAGATTTTGAGTAAAGAAGAAGAAATCAGGCAACTTCATTAATATTAAAAATTCATCTTTCTTAACTCAATTTTTCATGTCTTATTGTAATATATTGAATTCTAACAAATAATTTCTTTAAAAAATTTATGCCCAAATTCTCAAAAATTTTTTAAAAAAGTCTATATTCCTAAATATTTGTGCTTTACATATTAGCGTATATTATAAAAAGTAACAATATTTATCTAACGCCCCATAATCTACCGAGATTACGATATTTCAATATAAATCTTTTATAACACTATAGGATTAGCCATTTTGAAATTTGTTAGCAGCAAACCATATTATCCTATAATACCTAGGCGCTTTGATGTCATTAAGCCGCGCAACGATAAGAGGCAGTACACAGATCGCATCTCACCAATAATCGATCTATTTATATAGTGTATCATAGACTTATATACAAGGTCAAATGTATAAATCTTGCAACCCTCTCTGTTCTCCTCCAGCGGTGTAACTGTCTTACTGCTTAGGCAGTCGCTCGTCATCAGCATCACATCAGTTAGGGTCCTGACAGGATATATTTGCTACATTGCCTTATCCATGCTTCCCTTGTAGTAAATCTATAACACCCCCCAGTTTTAAATAAATTTGTAGTATTTAAAAAAAGACGTACCCACTGCAAGGGACTTAACAGTGGCAATAAAAAGATATTTAGGATAGCATTACCTAAACATCGGCTTGAAGAATTTTTTCGAGACCCTGTAATGGAGGTCAGTATTAATTTAAATAATATCATTCTACATTGATATAATTTTGTTTTGTGGACTACTAGCTACTTCTCATATTTAAGATTTTAGAGTTCTTAGACTATGAAAGGAGCATGCATTCCCTAGTACATTTGTGTGAATTGTAAGAGTATTTATTGATAAAAGTTTTCATCAATTTGTATTTTATTTTTCATTTAATTAGTTTTATTTATATTTATATTTCCATTTCTATTTCTTATTTACTGACTGGATTTTTGATCAGTTTCTGGATCAGTATATTTCATATTGTTTTTAATAATAAATTATGAAAATTTGTTTATGAGTTTATTATTATTAATCTCAATATTATTATTATTATTAATTATTAATATTATTATTTATTATTATTATTATTAAATTATATTTCATTAGTAGTAAGTAGTATAGAAGTGGATGTTAAACTATTACTTTTTTAAGGTTATTTAGGGTCATTATGATTGATATAATTTTTAAATTGTATCTGCTACAGCACTTTTATTAACTAACAGTTTCCATTTCATTAATCACATCCCACAGTTGTAATAGGGTCACTTAATACTTGGATGGTTTTGAGTTAAATCCTCACTTTTCTATGTGAGTATGGTTTTTCACGGCTGCTATCTGGATGGTAAAAGTTCGCAGCCTTGTTTAGCAAGTTTCCGACGATGATGGAGTATTTTTCATAGAGTTTTATATATTAAATGGACATAGGACACTCATTCCCTCTTCACATTTGTAGAGTCTTTGAAGAACGATAACGAAGCATGAAATAAAAAATAATTGATTGACAGCGTTATTAAATGCTTTAGTGGATCTCATTTTGTAAATCTGATTCTGAGTAGCGCGATTCTACTTTTTCTCGCGTGTCCCTAAATCATTCCTTCTCCTCAGCTGAGTCCACTTGGTTTTTTTAAAATGAACTATAGCTTGAAAAGTTGTGTGCGAGCACGAGTGCAAAATCTTCGTGAGGTGGGCCAGCTGGGTGGCGATTTGACCTTCACTTTTGCTCTCAGTTTCAATGTTGGCGCTCTTGTTGCGCCAGGCGTTGCGGAAGAAAGGTAGGCGGAGTTTGTTTCTTTTGTGTCTTTCGGTTACGTACAGAATTTACAGAGTTCCACAGTCTGTTCTTCGTTTGGTTGATGATAATTTCTTCCTTTTAAAACAAAATTCTTATATAGATCGTCTGAAACTTTAACCATTCTTACAAGGTCATTTTCTTCAGCTAATGAATACACTGACATCTGAATGTTTTGGGGCAGCTGCTCTAAAAAGAGGTCTATCGCAAATTTTGGGTTGTGTTCTACCAACACATCGAAGCTTTTATTCCCCAATACCCCCTTGACACGATGGAGATATTCACTGGGCAATTCATCGGGTCTCATGCCTTGTTTAAAGACATCCGCGGATTCTGTTCCTTAAGGCGGGGAGGTAAACTTCTTCTATGTTTTGTAATAGCAGACGATAAGCATTGTTTTGAAGAGGAAAAGTGATTTTGGAGACCAAATTTGTGGGCAAGATTGGAGCCAACAAACGAACACGTTCGTGGGTGTCTTCTATGTGATTTAATTTGAAGATCGCTGTGGTAGCACTTAGCCAATTTATAACATCGTAGGGGTCAAAGGTTGGTAATTGACTTGATGTTAATTGACTGTATGTTCTTAACGGTGAGTCGGCATCATGACGCCGCGTCCTTTCCTTTTGGCGCGAAGATGGTGGCGTCGTTTCCAACTCGGTCTCTGAGAGAGAGGCAGATGGATCTCCCTCATCATGAGAAAAGGGGGAAAGGCGTTGGTGACACGGGAGTTTGGTCTTCCCTCTTTTTGTGGACTTCTTGTTGAGTCATAAGAGTCAGCTTCTTCCGTCGATACCATCTATTCTATGGGTCTTGTTGTACCTAAAACGACATGAGTATGAGTCATTAAAACTAGGCGTTGATTTAGGCCTAATTCGAAGACTTGAGATTAATACGATTTTCGCTCAGAGAATGATAAAATAACGACTTTATTTTTATTATTATTTAAAAGGAGTAAATTATATTAAAAACTTCCTTCACGGTTATATTTTGATCTAATAATTTTTTTTTTTTTTTTTTTTTTTCACTCACATTATGATCACTATTCTAGCACTGAACTGACGAGAAAAGTCCGGATTTTTTTTTTTTTTTTTTTTTTTTTTTTTTTAATTATCCGTTAAAAACTATTTTGGGGGTTTAGCCCCCTGTCGCTCCTGGGTTCACCAAAATGACGTCTAGGCCTTACTTCGACAGTCATAGAAAGGGGGGTTAATTAGAGCACTTTCTCGTAGTTTGAGTTTATTTGTGATAGTTAATAAAAATACCAAAGATGATTTTCATTAAACAAATGGATAAGTAATTGATGGGCATATATATCAACGTTAGCACTACTATGAATTTCACAGACTTAGATAGCACTAATTCCTAAATATAAATATGACCTGGCCGCGTATTAGATCTATCTAACAATTTATGTCGGCCGCATCCTCACACTAATGAGGTTCGCTATACAACAGATACCCGGATAGGATTTGGTAGGCGTCCCATTCAAGGAACCCAAGCACCTCATAACCCTTGTTTTTTGGCACTCTTTTCCGTCGCGAAGGAAGAAAGAGGCGCCAAAACACTTGACTTTATCAAATAATAGTACAAGAGTGTAAGTATAGAGATAGACTAATAGGATAGACATGCAGAAGACTTGCAATAGCCTCTTACAGAGATGCATCCACTCCACTCTAAGGACAAGTCATTTATGTTTTAACAGGATTCCAATTTACAATAATTACACCCCTATAATATATATATATATATATATATATATATATATATATACTATATATAATACTATATAATATATATATATACTATATATATTATATATATATAATACTACATATATATATATATATAATACTATATAATAATACTATATATATGCTCAGCCTTCTTTATCGAGAATAAAGGTAGATAATAATATATATATATAATATATATACACACTCATATATATAGATAGAGTATATATTATATATATAATATAATATATACTATATACTTATATATATATATAATATATATATTATATATATAATAGCGTTATATTATTATATAAAGGCAGGATTGAGTAGGAGAGCATTGGTTAACGGAGACTAAAGTAAAGTAGGGTATGACAGTTATATGTCCTTGGTTGACCATTCGTCTTGTTTAACACTACGAAGAGACGAGAGACATGTTTTTTCTTTTAAAATTGTTTAATTTTTTTAACATTTAATTTTTTATTATTATTGAAGATACAATTTTTTTTTATTGTTTGTATTTTTGTTACAAGTTGTAAGAAATTCCAAAAATTATTTTATTTATGTGATGTCTTGTTCATAATTATTTATCTGCTCATTTTATAACATATATTATATATAATATATTATATATATATTATATATGATATATATATCATATATATATATATATATATATTCTATAATTATATAAATATATATAATAATATATATATATTATTATTATAATATATAATATATATATATACTGTGCTACTACATATAATATTTAAAAAAATATTATTAACATCATTATGCCAACTCCATATCCCTCACTAATACCTCTCAATATTAGATAATATCACTATGTGAGAGTCAGTATAAAACAAAAAAATATTGAAATTAATAATAATAATCTTAATAAATGTATTATTGAACCAAGTTGTCTTTGAGCCAAAATAAATTTTAAAAGGTTATTTTTAATTAGTTTGGTAGGAAATGACGTTTATATTAATATATGAGATTAATTATCATTTATACCTAAACAGAATATTTAGTAATATATAATTGAAAGAGTTGAGGAAATATTTAACTACTTGAGAGAGTGAGTCATAAATAATAGAACCAATCTGAGTAATATTAAAGACTATAAATATAAACATTTGGCTATCATTTTGATTGTACTATACCTGTATAGTGTTGGATGTAGATTCTAATTATAATTTGAATTATTATAAGTAAGATATCCTCGCGAATTTATTCATTTAACCACGTTACTGATTTCTCCCTTTGAGCACCCTTGTTTTAGAATCAGGTTCTCTTATCTTGGTAACCAAAATTACACAATCATTATTACACTGATAAATGTTGACTTATATACTGTATTGTAATTTATTCCATGTTATATATAGGTAATTAATAATATAACATATCTCAGTAGACCTCACAGATAAGTCTATTAAATTTGGATCAGGCAACGCACAAAGCTTGATAGAGTATTATTATATATATATATATTATATATCAATATTATATATTAATAATATATATTATAATATAAATATTAATAATATTAATATAATTAATATTATAATATATATATATTAAGTAAATATATATATATATTTGAGAATTTATAACTAAAAAATATAAATATATATGCATTATTATTTTTAATATATTATATATATATAAATAAAATACTAGACAACTAACCAATATGCCAAATATAATAATTATTGGTGTGGGCTAGTCACCATACAAATTATTATTTTATTGATAAAAATATAAAAATAATAATCTATAGCTATATTATCACGACCTTAACTCTAAATTCTTTGTTTCACGTATAGCAATCTATTAAAACTATAAAAAATGAAGTTATAGAAACTTTGAGAGAGTCATGAGAAGGATTAGATGGAGAAGAGGAGATGAGGCAGGCAGGGAGAGAGAGAGAGTAGAGAATGAGTAGAGAAGAGAGGTAAGCATTAGAGGCACGTAGAACGCACGCAAATTAAGAGAGTATAATATATAGTAATATTATATAAGGATGATAAGATATATATAGTATATATTAAGATGATTAAATATAAGATAGATGAATAATATTATAAGTATGATATAGAAAGAGGTAAGAGAGAGGTTCATGTTATTATATATATTATATATATATATATATTAAGTGATATTATATGATATATTAATGATATATTATATATTTAATATTAATATATTAATTATTACTCAGTTATATAAATATATCTTATAGTTAATCTTCATTTATCAAATATCATATATTACTTAATATATATTATAATATAGATTTATTAATTTAGTATATTATATTTAAATGAATATTGATTTATGTAATATAATATAACATTGAGATAATTATTAAATGCAGTATATTAGATATATATTATATATTCGAGGTTTATTTTTATTTTATAGTCTAGCAATAATTATATTAATGTTATAATTGTAAATATTTTTAAGTATAAGTTATACGTTACTAGAAATATAATGAATGTGCTGTTAAAGGTTATGAACATTATTTAGTTGAGTATGATTGCCTAATATTACGATAAGATTATATTTAGAAGTCGATGGTATAATAATAATATAACTAATTTTTATTTATTTATAAATATTATATCATATAATTATAATTATATTCTATGAGTTATTAGAATTACGTTATTAATACAAATTATTTACTAAATAAGTATATTTACCTTAAATATATATAATACCTATATATATATATAATAATAATATATACAACAAGAAATTATATACTATATTACGTATACTATATACTTACTATTATATATTATATGTGGCGATGAGGGCAGGGAATTTCATTTGGGTGAGTGAGAGCTATAAAGATAGTAGTGGTTATCAAAATATTATAAGATGGTAAATATTCATAATGTAATCTCATGTCTTATTTAATGATCATTGTTTATGAGAAGAATGAAAGAAGAGTAGATTAATTATTATATTTTATTGAGTTATATAAGTGCAATTATACTAAAGACTCATTCATGTTTGATATATAACAGTAAAGATTAGTTGAATATATTAATACATATTATGATATATTAATAATATATTATATATATTAACTTATAAAATAAGATTTCATATGGTTAAATTAGTATAAATTCAATTTAATTATTAGTAGGACAATATAGTATAGATTAGATCTAATTGAGCTAGCTATTTCGAGCGAGCTCACGAGTTCACAAATTGATGTTCACTCAAAATTCGACATATTCGCTTTGTAAGAGATTTAAGCGTGAGTAACTATACTCATCGGCAACTTCCAAGAAAGAGCTAATTGTATTAATGAAGCGTTTGGTTTAGTAATAAAATGCGACACAGCTTAAAGGCTGAATTTGTATCCATACTGCGAGAGTTCAACTGTGGAAAACGACATAACATTTAAAAACTATAGTAAAAAAATAAAGCCGTTGTTTTTTATATAGATACGGTAAATTGCACAGCACACGGTGGAAAGACTCTAACTCGTCATCCTTCAATGTAATCTAATCGATTGACTATATCCTCTTCTCCTCACCTATGAGTTTTTCTACTAATAAAACCTAGTATATATACTCGTCACGATATTTCTGTGCCCAATACAATAATATGAAAGAAGTTCATTTATTAATTATAATTATATGTTTATTATACTATAGGTACTATATTCAATTCTCTCTAACATAAACCCATATATAATAAGGAGTCTAATGTAGGGGGAAGGGAGAGGGGAGGACAAGATAAGTAGGACGCAGAGACTGACAGGCCTCGGTCTCTATATCATCACCCCGTTATGATATATATATTATATCTACTTTAGCCTAACTAGCATACAGCCCTATGTATGTAATCACAATAACAACATTTAGAATAAACAGTTAATAGGGCATAAGAAAATAATTATATAATTATAATTAACATATAAGTAATATAATTTTAACAGAGCAATTTTAAATTATGAATATATGATATATATATTAATTAATTATAATAATATTAATTATAATAAATATATATATATATATATATATATTAATATATATATAGTATACATTTACTATTATTCAATTATTATTAATATATATAATATAATATATATATATATCCTACTAAATATAACAATCTGAAATATTTATATTATGGGAGAGTATTTAATATTAGATTATTTTATCCTATATTATTCACATTCATAATTTAAAAACTACTTATATAATTTATATGATATTATATATCTATGAGTGTTAGAAAGGAAATCGAAGCACATACCTAAGCGTGAATTAAGGTAGTTTGTTTCTGTTTCACAAGAAACGCTCCATTAATAAAGATACACGTTATATCAGTTTCCATGTATTTTGTAATGGTGTTATTAGTGATAATAATGTTATGTTTATTATACTATTATTAAGATATATCGCTTAATTTTTGTTCTCATCTTTTATATTCTATATATACCATACACGATTTAGCTCAATATTATAGCTAGATTAATCATAGGATTAAGAATATCTTTTAGAACTATAGGTTAATGTGATTGTTATAAATTTACTCTTATGAGTATTGGTGTAAAAATATAGAACGCAATCAATTATTGTAATATATATTAATCAAACTAGTCAAATTTAGCGGAATGAATAATCAAATAAATTATACTTAGTAGATTATTATTGAAAATTGATAAGGCTTACTTTCTTCTGCAAAATATCTATTTACCTTCACAGATACATCTTAATATTATATATATATAATATAATATATATATATAGTACTGTATACATTAGAATTAATCCATAATCAAATCATAAACCTCTAACTTACATTCACTATTAATTCATTGGGTAAAATATATTAATTAATATTTTAGATTCTTGTTCATATACCTTTAATTTATTATGTTTTATTTCATATCTCTACATATTTTATTATAAATATTTCATTATATCTATATATATACAAAAATATATCTATTAAAGAATATATACATATTACAAAAGTTAGTAATAATTGTATATGTGTATTTATCTAAATAAAAATATATACTGGTCATTCTTAACATATAAGAACGGGGTGGACACAATTGCTTGAACTTATTGCGACTCACATGACGTATAACTACTTGATAATTTCCTAAGGAAGTATAATAGTATAGCGAATTCTGTATACATAGTACAACTAAATAAATTTTATATAATTAGACTCAAATAATTATCTATTAATTTATTTCATGGTATAGATAATAAACACTACAACATGAAGTATCATTATAAATATTTTTTGGTATCAATATTCAGTCTGGTCTCGTATGCTAGGAATTTCCATGTTCTAGTGCGGGCGGCAAAAGGTTCGACGTGGCATATCTCTTCTCTCTATATTCTCTCATATATATATTATATTTACATATTATATAGTAGATATATATCTATAACTCTTTCTACCTAATATTCTACTTATATAATAGTATAGTTCTATATAATTATCTCTCTTCACTCTATCTCATCTATTCATCGCAGCAGCTTTGGTCGGCCGCCAATCATTGCGCTTTCGATCATACTGAGATCTCGTTCGTAGCGGAATACATACTCGCGTCTCAGGAAAAGCTCACGTCTTCTATCATATCAAAAGACATCTTCCTCTCTCTCTCCGTCTCTCTCTCACTCTCTCTATCTCTCTATATATAGTAGTAGACTAAGTTATGATCACTTCAAGTTACAAGTGTAAATATACTCAGAAAACTAATAAACATATATGGAAAAAAATGCATGTATATATAATTATATAATACGTATTATATTAGCTAATACAGTAATTCTCCTATACATTTATCATAATCGATGTGGATATATTCCTTTATTCAAGGTTTTTTACTACTAAGTTAAAAAACCTTAAAATCGATTACTAGTCTTAGGATATACCAACATATTTAATAGGTTATTCATTTTTTTATGTTATATATTATCGAGCTCAAAATGGATTTATATAGTATTTTGGTAAGAGTTGTAGGAGGAAAGTAAACATCGTCGGAATTTATAGCGCTAAATGGCTATTATCATCAACATTATCATATAACTCGGAATAAAATTCTTCACTCTTTATGATTAATTCTCATATTTGTTATAATTTTTAATATTCAAACCAGAAGTGATACAACTATGTTGATGCGTTCGTCTAATTCTAAGTTTAATACCGGTCATCTACACATTTGACTACAAGCGAATTTAGTAAGTATATATCTTGCAATATTATTTTATTAGTTAATAGTATAAATGAAATCATATATATAATATTATCTAATTTATATAGATATATATTAAATATATATATATATAATTAAAGATGTAATATACGATGTCATGTATATATTTATTTTTAGCGAATTTTAGTATATATAATATATTATAATAATATATATATATATATATATATAATGATATGTATCTATATATATTAGTTATATACTGCTTGTATTTTCTCCTATGGCGTTGCTAAAATGTTTACTTAATTCAATATATTTCAGTTTAAGGATTTCATATAATATATTTTTGTAATGTTTATTTTATTTTGTTTTTATATTTTATTTAAACACATACTAGTTATAGTTATATATAATCTATATATGAAATTTAATAATTAAAAATCTACTAATAACTTAAAACTTATCATTAAGTTGGTGATTACTGTAACCATGATTATTCAAAGTTACTGAGGAAAAATATTTATTAGTTATTAAATACATATCGCGCTATAGGCGATTGGATCAACATATCTACATCTGTTTTAATCGCCAGTTATGAACCTATAATAAATGTTCTAATAAGACGATGGAGTCATTATCTCTATTGTAGAAGATATATTATATATATATATACATATATATATTACTATAAGTATATATATAAATAATTATAGTAATATATAATAGTATCTATAAACTCTATAATATATATAAAATATTATATATATATATATATATATGATTAATATATTTAGTAGTTTCAAATATAATATATATAATAATAATAAATTTATTAAAAATAATTGGAGTATAATATAGTTGCAGATTATATCTCGTAAAAAGTTAAAACGACACTTTTAATATAAAATTAAAACGATATTTCATTATTAGTTTTATGTATTCTTACATTAAAATTCCTTATTATTATAAAAATATAAAATGTATAAAAAAAAAAAAAAATAAATAAAAAAAAAATAATTATATATATGGATATGGGACCTCTCACTCTATGGTATAATGAGCCTCACACCTAATTCAGCCTTAAATCATCATATTATATATATATAGTATATATATATATAATATTATATAATATATATAATTATATAATATATATATATATATATATAATATATATATAATTATAATATAACAGTAATATTATATATATATTATATATATTATAATAATATATATATATATCTAGTAATATATATATAATATAACTATATAATATATAATATATATATATAATATAGTATATATATCATATATATTCAAAATCTACTTATGCTAATTGAAATATTTGTTATTTTCAATTGTGTGCTTGAGTCGTCCGTTAAATGCTCTTGTAACATCTTTAAAAATGTTTGTTTACTTTCACTTCTTATCTTTCTATCTTTCAGAAGATCTTCCAACTTTTATTTTTGTTTTTTCTTTTATTATTATTTATTTATCAGAGTGCAGTTTTTTTCTTGTTGCGATTCTTTTTTTCTTTTAAACATAAAGTGGGCGCTGTCTATTACTATAAGTGTTTTATATGTATTATGTTCGCTCTTACTCTTTTAATTAGTCTGCTTTCTTAATTAATTATATAATAATTATGTAATAATATATACAAAAGTTGTAAAATAGATGGATTTTAAATATTATAATATATATAGTATATATATATATATATATATTATATATATATTATATAAGATAGGATGATTAATTAATATATATATATATATATATAATATATTATATATATATTATATACATAAATATATATATATATATATATATATCATATTCTTTTTATAGACTGTTAAGTGTGCACAAATAATGAACCTATTATTACTTAATTAATTAATTATATGATATCAATAAAGGGAATGGCTTAATTAGTGTTTTCATTGCAATAAGAGAATCTCTCTACCTGCCCATTAATTCCTTAACTAATCATAGGAAATTGGGTTTATTAGATTAAATAATAATAATAATAATAATAAAATAAAATAATATAATAATTAATAATAAAATTAATAATATAATAAATAATAATAATAATAATAAATAATTATAAATATATAATAATAATATAATATTATTATTATTATTATTATTATTATTATTATTATTATTATTATTATTATTATTATTATTATTATTATTATTATTATTATTATTATTATTATTATTATTATTATATTATTATTATTATAATTATTATTATTATATATTATTATTATTATTATTATTAATTATTATTATTTATCTATTAATTATTATTATTTATTATTAATATTCATTAATCATTATTAATATTATTATCAAATTATGTATTAATTTATAATGTTTAATTATTTATTATGAATTAAATCGTTTTTAAATCATCATCATCATCATCATCAATCATCATCATCATCATCAAGTCATCATCATCAATCATCAATCATCATCATCATCATCTGAATCATGCATTCATTCATCATTTCATTATCATATCCACATATCATTCATTATTTTTATTAATTTATTATTATTATTATTATTATGATTCTTATTATTATGTATTATTATTATTCATTTTATATTATTATTATTTAATTATTATTATTATTATTATTATATTATTATTATTATTATAGTTATTATTATTATTAATAACATTAATTCTTATTAGCCAACGAAAATTTATTATTATTATTATTATTATTATTATTAATATTATTATATATTAATGTATTAATTATTTATTATTTTATATTTTATTGGGATTATTTTATTTTTATTATTAATCATTATTTTGTAATTATTATTATTATAATTTTTTTTTATTAATTATTCTTAAAGATTAAAGGAATTTGGATCATAAAATAATTTTTTGACTATTAAAATAAATTGTTTATTTTATTTTTTTATTTTTTATTTTTCTTTTGAATTTTTTGTAACTTTCTTATTTCTCTCAGAAATGAATATATTATTATTATTATTATTATTATTTTATATTTTATTTTTATTTTTATTTTTATTTTTATTTTTTATTTTATTATCATTATTATTATTATTATATTATTATTATTATTTTTATTATTATTATTATGCTTAATTATTTTCCTTTGCATATGAAAAAGAATAATAAAAAAAAAAAAAAAGTTTTGAATAATAATATAATAATATAATATAATAATAATAATTATACTCTTAATTAAAATAATAAATTAATAATAATAATAATTTATTTATTCTCTCATACTGTATATATTTAATATATATACTATATGATATAATAATATATATATATATACTCTGATATATATTATATAATATATATATATATATATATATATATATATTAATATAATATATATATATATATATATATATATATATATATATATATAATAATATATTATTATATATATAGGTATAATATATTCGCAGCTTCCATTTCCAGTCAATCACAATCTCGCCTCCTTCTTGAGATCATTTCACCATGAATTACCATCATATACCTGTGGATTTACCATTCTTCAACTTTCTCAATCTACCTATTACCTCCTCCCAACTAATTAATTACCTCATCCCCAAAATACTTATCTCTTCTTACACTATCAAATCCACACACATTCACTATCACCTCTTCATTACTGCCAATGTCATGCTGATATTTTAAGTGTTCCCTCCACACTCTCCTCGCATCCATTTTATCAGTCACGTAAGCACCGCGTTCCTGTTCATTATTTTTTAAAGATCCCCCTTACCCTCTTTCTTAACCTTTCGTGCTTCCTTTCAGAAGAACTTCCTATTCCCTTGTAAGTTCCTATTCATCCTTCTTCCTAACTGTTCATTTAACTCTTTTTTTTTTATCCTACGTATGCAACTTTTAGTCTTCCTTTTTTCCTCCTTACATATTTATATACACCTTTCTTATGATACCTCATCATTGGCATTTAGCACATTCAGCCACACCTCTTATGATGAATGCTATGATGAACACTCATTAAAGTCAGTTCTGTTGGTCTTTTCTCTCCTTTAAGATTGGAATGTGTGTTTTGAGACATTCTGATTAGAGAAGTATCTATCTGGAATGCGCATTGCGAGTAAGATGGATGCTAAAATCTTTGTGGATCAAATTTATTTACAAAATTCGGTAAATTTTTAATAGATTTCGATGGAATCACTTTCCAAAGATTGGTAAGCATGGATATAGATATATGGCTTAAGAGCTTGCTATCTAACTGGTTTGAAAGAATCATAAAGAAAACGGGTTGCAATTGCTGTGTTTCTTTTCATTTTACATTGCCTGACAGGAAGCATTCTCATTTCTTCATTAAGAGAAAGCAGAAGTTCTGTCGCAACTCCAAATTGCTTGAATATTTTTCATCGATAATTCGCTAACATCCCTCAAAACACGCATCATATTTTTAATATGATTAGGAACAGTTGCTGTCACTAATGATGGAGAGTTGGAGACTGCATCGTAGTATTTAATAGAAGGCTAAAGGAGAATATAGTAGATCATAATTAAATTTATGTAAATATTCACTTATGATTACAATTTTCAAAAGATTTGAGGTTGAAGAAGATTCAATGTCTTGAATTATCTCAAGCTCCACTAGAGCTTCAACAATTGCTTTAAAAACTTCTCTAAATCTTAACAATCCCTCGTCCTCTCTCTCTCTCCTCTCTCTCCTCTCCTCCTCTCTTCTCTCTCTCGCTCTTTCTCTCTCATCTCTCTCCTTCATCTCTCTTCTCCTCTCTCTCTCTCCACCACATCTGGTTTATCACATTCGAGTTGTTTTGTCTATTTTGTCTCTTGGAAAATCTTTCCTACTTTTTTCTGATTAAGTTAGTTACCGCCTTGGTGATCTAAAATAGTGTCCAGTTGTATTTATAGTTTCTAACATATATTGTACTCCATATGAATGTGAACAGTATATACCTACAATCCCGCTGTATATTTTCGACACTCTGAACACCTCTAATACTTTTCTTCATTCTGCTTCACCATCATATATATATCGTTGTCCAATGAGAACGTCACGATTTGTTTCAACCTTCTTGAAAATGCCTCCGCGAGAGATTCTCCTTTTGTGCCTCAAACAGCCACTAAATCTAAGAAATCTTCACGAACAATAAATATGTTTTTCTCATTTCCCTTTTTAATATATATCATTCATTTAATCATTAATTTTATAAATTAAAATTAAAACTTAAGTCATCATCCAAAAATTTTGACCGTTTAAATAATTTCGGGGGTTCAGACCCACTCAATCCCCCCTGGACTACAGCATATATAATATATATAATATATATATAATATATATTATATATATATATATATATATATATATTATATATATATATATATAATATATACTATATAATATATATATATATATATATATATATTCTTCCAGATTGATTGGTATGATTGAAAAGTATAAGCGATGTAACGGCAACATATTGCAGCTTTAATTAAGGTAAGATAATAATTAATAATGTAACAAAGTCTCTTATTCATTTATAAAATGTTGACGAGATAAACAAAAAAAAATCTCATTTAATAAAATTTAATAATGATTTAAAATCACTTATCGAACTATAAATTTTAATTACCAATTTTAAAGAGTCAAAATAACTGGAAATGAGTTAGATATACATTCGTAGATAATAATTAAGAAGGGTGAGCGAGTGAGTCATGAGTAAACATGCCACGGATCGATTCCACTTCCGGTCTAGATAGCAATTGCCTAGAGTAGTTCTCCTCCTAGAAAAGGGAAATGGATCAGAGAAGAAAAAATTAATATGGATTCAGGAAACAATGTTTTAGTGTGTAAAAATGTGCCTTCAAAACATTAAAAATAAATTTTTACATTTACGCCAAGAATTTCTATAGCATTATTGATAATTTTTATTTCGATATATATATATATATATAATATATATATTAGAGATATATAATATAATTATATATATAATATATATATATATATATATATAATATATATAGCATATACTATATATTTTTATTTCGATAATATATATATATATATAATACCAGTGTTTGCCAACTCAAAATATCGAAGGCACTAGAATTTTATTAAAAAAAAAGTCAAAATGCCAATATTTGAATGAAAAAAGCACAAGATTTGTAAAAAGAATCAGTAAAAATAAGAACACCGCTTTTAGTAAAATTTTGCACTAAAGTCGCATAAAAGCACTAGATCTAATATGCATAAATGCACCAATTGGCAACACTGTGCAACACATGCCAACTCTGATATCAATGTAAAATGCACCATCCTTCAAACCCCATAATCAGTATTCTCCAACATGGTCCTGAGACCTATTGCGGAGACTCTCACAAGAAACCCATACTACCCCCTCCCCCCTTCCATCCCCATAACTCATCAAGTTACTTCAGTTAAATATCAACGATATAAAAAATAAACATGAAGATCTCGCACCACTTCCTAACTATATACAACATACGTATAGCACATATTTCCGTGAATCCAATCTCACCCTAAACACTTATCTTCCTGAATTTTCTAACTATACAACTCTAAGACAAGCCACACAGCCAGCCTTATCATACTTTTACATAAAAATATATAATTCCGAAACACCACAAATCACACACAATTGCTCATGGATAATAACCAAATTTTCACTTAACAATCAATTGAAATAATACCAAGTCAACAAAAAAAAAAAAACATACAATTTTAAAAATATTTACATTCCTTCATCTACGTCCCAACTCATCCCGTAAGGTTATGTTCCCGACCCATCCACCCTTAGCACAATATAACAATTTAATATTAGCCGAGGACTTCAATGAACACCCCCCCCCCCATGGCTTAACACGCACACACATACACACCAAGACGTGATGCACTATGGAGAACTTACATTCACTCATTATCCAACAACCGAAATCAACGTACTCGCCGAGCTTTACAACAGAACCAGAACCCCCACATCCCCTGGGCCCTGACATCTCCTTCTGCTCCCCTCAAATCCAAGTCACCTCAACCTGACAAACTTTTCATGATCTCTTCTCAGATCACAATCGAACACTAATCACAATCCAACATAAGCTCTCTACATACACATCTTTAAAAAAAAAACATATCAACTACAAGAAAGCAAACTGGCAAGCTTATACAGACTTCATTGAACTAGATTTACACTCCTTTCAAATAGCTGATTTTACCTCTCTCAACAGAACAATACAACACTCCAATAAAGTAATTCTAAAAGCATCTAAAAAATTCATCTCACATGTGAGTGCAAAAAAATCAGCACCAAATTTTTTACCAGAAATCGAGACCCTCATTAATTGAAGAAACTCCCTCAGACAAAATAAACAATCGAATCAAGACCAATTAAACCAAATCATAAACCTCAACAAGAATAAACAATCTAATCAATTTAACTCAGAAAAAGAAATGGCAACAGTATATCCAATCACTAAACCACAAAACCAACATTACAAAAATATTCCGTACAATTAAAAAAAATTAACACTTCACACACACACACACACACGCGCATGCACACACACACACACACACACACACACACACACACACACACACACACACACACACTCAACCTCCACTAACCAACGAAGCCATCTGTAAACAAAACAACAAAATCCTCAGCCCCCCCAAAAAAAAACCAATGCAATATTCTTATGTCACACTGTTCAAAAAGTAGTCCCAAACTCACAAACCTCATCACTAACAGACAATAATTAAAAAGCTTAAATAGTTGAAAACCCAAGAAGTATTCAACATTATTACAATCCTTAAAAACTCACCAGACCATATATCCATTATTCACCTCGAACACCTAGAAACCAATGCTATCACAACCCTTACACAAATATTTAACGTTACATGGCAAACCAACACTCTACGAGCTTTATGGAAGTATTCGTAATTGCACATATAATACCAATATTAAAACCAAGCAAACCACCTAAAAACCCAGCCTCGTACAGACCTATATCATTTCTTTCTACAATATCCAAAATATTTAAAAAATATATAGTCCTTAGAATTTCTCCTCTTATCCTTCTATCAAGCTCGCAACATGGTTCTCGACAAAAGCACCCTACTACCACTCTTCTAATCGATCTAGCACAACGCATTTTCAAGGTTTTTAACCAAACACCCCCTCCCCTCGACGTACTTTTATTTTATCAATTGACATCAACAAAGGATTTGATACAGCCCCTCGTCACTTTTTAATAGACAAAGTCTTATACACAGATATAATCATCAAAGACAAAATAATAATAGCAAATTTCCTATCCGGTCGAACAGTTAGAGAGAGTCATCCAAGGACACCAATCCTCCCGTTCATACAAATTATATAATTGATTCCCCCAGGGAGAAATTCTTTCAATTACACTCTTTAACCTTTTCATGCATGACTCCCTCATCCCACTTCCACTTCCATAAAAATTAATAGTTATGCTAATGATCTAATAATCACAACTCAAAATTCCTCTATAAATATAGCATCCAGAGAACTGCAACAATATATAAAGCAACTGAAACAATGGCTAATGACTAACAGAATGACCTTTGATACACATATGACATTCACTCTCCACATCAACATCATTTCAGGAGCCACAAATAAATTAAATGCACTGAAACACTAACTGGAACAAAGTTTGACCAACATAAAGAAACTCTCACAATAATATACAGACAATACATCTGCCCCTTTCTAAATTATGCATCAACTGCTTGGGCTCCCACGATATCACAATCCAATATTCGGAAATTAGAAACCGTGCAAAATGAAGCTCTTAGGATAATAACAGACTGCCTTTCCTCCACAACCATCCATCATCTATTAACTGAAACAAAAATACTCCTTTTAAAAGCCCATCTTGACATGATAAGCTGTCAATTTTACAGAAAATCACTCAATTGATCACCCCTGCATCAAACATTACAACTACCCCCCGCACCTAAAAGGAAAATATCACTCTAGTGTTATACTATTCTAACACATACCACACTCTTCCTCCGGCCCCTCACCTCAAGATACTCTCATTGCTAATCAAATTCGCACACAATTAACTCTGGGAACAATTTCCGAATATCCAAATAATACCATACATCAAACACTTCCATTCAAAATATCCCCTTCGGAACAAACTTTGGACCGCCAAACTTGCGTAATTCTGTCCCGTCTCCGCTATGGCATTATCCCTCTCTTCAAGAATGCAAATTCAAAATCACTGTCAAAGATGTTTTTCCCAGACAAACGACGACACGGGCCATCTCTTGCTAGACTACTGTGACATAACGGACATCAGGCACAATTTCAACGCGCATTTTCGAACGGATCTCTTGGCCCGCCCTGATGTGGTGGCACAATATCTCGAGGGTATCGTTTCTCGTAGGAGGGTAGCGACGGACGACAAACCATATATATATATATATATATATATATATATATATATATATATATATATATATATATATATATATATATATATATATATATATATATATATATATATATATATATATATATATATATATATATATATATATATATATATATATAATCTTTTAAAGTGAAAAGTGTTATGAAGGTTTTGAAATCGATATCCTTTTGACAAGTCCAAGAAAACTATTTGCCCGAAGAATTTTTTCAAGATTAATAGCAAATACACAAATTCTGTATTCTCTAAACATTTTAGCGAACCTTTTAAGACCAATACTCAGTCAGACACCTCATGTGTGGATTGGTAATTTTGGGCGATTGTTTTCCACCGCTGGTCAGTAAAATGGCACATCAGTTGATGATTCGTCTTATAAAGGTCGCTAAAAGGTTCGGCGAGCACCGAATGTGTGCTCCACACATCAGTAGTACTTTTATCGTCTTAAATTATTAAATAATAAATAATTCCGAAATGAAAATTTTGTTTTCTTATTCAATTTCTGATTATCCGAACAAAAGTGGGTGGATTTGCATAACAAAAATGTAGATTTTGTACGGCGAGTCCTAATCAATGTCTCTCAATCTCAATTTTTTTTTTCAAAAATAAGATTTGTGTCTGTACCTCTTCGCACTTGACTTCGAAACCGAATTTTTTTTTTAGGGGAGGGGAGCAATTACTCTAAAATAAGGGATTCGGAGCCAGACAGGTAGAATTTAAAATTGTGGAGCCGGACTTGGAGCTGGAGCCGAAATCGGAGCCGGAGCTCGACTCGGAGCCAGAGTCGAAATTTATCTGTTCCACAGCCCTGCTGAAGATTGAGTCTTCAAATAGATCGTTTTCTCTTTGATAAAGATGAAAGATCAACTATAGTTCAATCTTAGGAATATAAAAGGCTAATATAAAAAATAGAGAATATGAGGAAGAAGTAAGAACAACCTCCTTTATCAATAATAATAATAATAATAATAATAATAATAATAATAATAATAATAATAATAATAATAATAATAATAATAATAATAATAATAATAATAATAATAATAATGTGTTAAAAAATGTGGTTTTTTCCAAAGGTAAATTCTCTATATATATATATATATATATATATATATATATATATATATATATATATATATATATATATATATATATATATATATATATATATATAATTTACTAGGAATGCATTCTGCGAAATTTTTAAAGAGCATGTGCTCATATATTACATAAATTCTTTTTCCATGCACGAGCAAGTATGACGTAATGAACGGAAAATTAATACTTTATTGCTGTTTTTATAAATAGCAATTAACAAGTTTTATACAAAATGGGTTATATATATATATATATATATATATATATATATGTATATATATATATATATATATATATATATATATATATATATATATATATATATATATATATATATATGTGTGTGTGTGTGTGTGTGTGTGTGTGTGTGTGTGTGTGTGTGTGTGTAGGTGTAGGTGTAGGTGTAGGTGTGTGTGTGTGATACACTACAAAAATATAGCAAGGAAAAAAATAAGTACTGTTGTCTGTAATATTTCTGCACAACTTTTTTACTTTTATAAAAGGTCTATCCTTCTTGGAAAAGATTCATTCGACTTCTTAATAGTGTCCAATTGAATGTTGACACTTTTCGTCTACCAGAACATTTGATTATTGTTTCAGAGACGCTGAAGGAGGGAATTCTTTTCTTACTCTGCTCTCAAAAATTGCCCACACAAGTTCGATAATTTTCAGGCTGCGTGATTGTAGTACATGACAAGGAAAATATTGAAGTACATCTCGGTTCTTCCCAGTTCAAGATAAAACTGTTGTGTTTATTTGTTTATCTTTTTTGAAGCTGGTATAACTACGTACGGGCAAAGCTCTTTTCAAGTAGTGGGTATTAAATACAAAAGAAAAGTAAGTCCAATTTTTTTTTGTATGAGTTATTATCATGGTTCCACAACTTTTCCACATAGTGCCTAAATCAAATTCAAACTCAATTTTTTCGATACATTCTATTTTTGAGTGGGAGGAATAATGAGATGCTTTCAAGAAAGATAACGAGAAAAGGAAATACGATGAATATTAAGAAAAGAAGAAGGTTTGAATTATAGTTGTTATTGTTGTGTGGAAGAATTTGTCGAGTAGACTGACGAGGGAACCAACTGACTTTTTGAGACATTGAAAACAACAATATTTTTTGCCCCAATTAGAATTGTGAGAAAGATAAGAGGTTAGTTGCTCCCAGTTTGGAATTGAGTGAGACGTCTTTCAAAGTGAAGGGAATAATGAAGAGTGGAATTGTCAACGTAAGAGAGGATAGATGTTGAAGTGACAAACACAAAGTCATTGATAAAAAGTAGAAAAAGAGTTGGTAATAGGACAGAACCCTGACAAACACCCTTATTTATAGAATTAAAGGATAGACAGTGGCCATCAACAACAGCTACTATAGAATACCCACAAAATCAATCAGAGAGAATGGTAGATAAATACCAAAAGAGGAAAGTTTGGAAATCAAACACCACCAATGTCTAACCACACATCTAAATGTTAAAGAGCAGATGGCCAAATATTAGAGATAAGGGAAAGAAGATCTCAAGGAGAACGTTCCTTGCGAAAGCCATACTGGCAATCATACAGATAAGATTAGAAGAATTAAGACATTTCCAAATATTCCTGTTAAGGATAGATTCGAAGCTTTGGAAAGAACTGAGGTTAAAACGATAGGAAGATAGCTAGAGGGGAAGACGTTGAACGAAACAGGCTGATTGAGGACCCCCTTTTACGACACAGGCTGAGTTGGGACCCCCTTTTGCGACACAGGCTGAATGAGAGCAAGTCTCCAGCTGGAAGGAAAGGTTGAAGATTAAAGACCGAGACGAAACAATTTACCAAGGTTGGGTACTAGCTCAGAAACACAAAATTTAAGAACCACAAGAGGGATACCTTCAGAACCATATCCTTTCTTAGTGTTAACTTTAGAGACAGCATAATTAATATTTTTAGAAGAATTACAATGTTAGTCATAAATGTGTTGAAGGGGTGGAGAAGGACGAATAGCTTCGAAATCGTTTAAAGTGGAATAAAGGAAAAAGTTTTAGCGTAGAGTTCACCTTAGGGTTGACCGACGCACTGGTGCCGTGCGTGGTGCCTCATTTTGATGCGGTGTGGCACACAATTTCCATGTCGTGGTGCTGTGCGAAAATTTTCGGTGCTCAGCCAACACTAGTTTAGTTCAGCTTTGACGAAAGCTAAACAACAATTTTGACATCAAAAGATACTAGATGAGGATAGTGGAAGAAGGAAAGTTAAGGTTGGTATATTTTATTTTATTATTATTATTTTTTTATTTATTTATTTATTTTCAAAATGCCAGAAGGGGCAAGAGGAAGAAGAACCATAAAAAATCATTACATTTTCAGCGAAGGAAAAAGTTTTTAATGTCGCAGATGATAAATTTTGCCCGATCCGGAATGAGATATAAGCTGCACAAGTTTCTGGTGTGTGAAGAGGAGAGTAACTCCTGGTGGCAACATCCGTTCAGAGAATCCCACGTAAACAAACTGGGTTAAATAAACTTTATTATTTTTATTTCAAGGGAAAGAATAAATATTTAACCCCCCTCCCATTGAAGTATTAATCATTCAAGGGAAATCAAAGTTATACGATCGAATATATCCGACCAGTTCGCAGTACTCAAGTGCCTAAAAACTTTGCCTCGCAGAGTGCCTTTCCTGTTACACACTTGGAGATAGAATAATATACAAATTCAAGGTCATCGAAGCAACCCAAAGGAAGAAGGAGTTTAGCAGAATAAAGAGAAGGATTAAAAGTTAAGAATTGGTCAAGAATATTTGTTCATCTCAAAGACGTTCATAGATATTGTTAAGGAGCTTCATCATCTGCTTGGGGTTATTTTGGTTGGAGAAAAGGTAGCCAAGTTCAACAGATTGTATCTTGAGTATTAGAAGAAAATCACCAAGAATGATGATTTCTGAAATGGGAGAAGATGAGTTAATGTGTTCTGTTTTGGAGTTTAGATAAAGTCGAAGAATTTAGGATAATCAGTCAAATTAGGTGATCAATAGAAAAGAACTTGAATTTACTTGCAGATTGAGAAGAGAACAAGATCTATATAGTAGAACATTCAGAAGACTCAAAATCAGATACAGGGAAACAAGCAACGTCATTACCTGAATAAGCATAACAACCTCCTTTGGCTGAAAACTGAGGACAGAGACAGCAAAAAGGAACAAAGTCATCAGAACGTTCAAGCATCATCATTACCATCAGAACGTTCAGGCACCTCGAGTCTCGGTTAAGACTCTAGATAAAGAAAGGTGATGTTCAACAAGTGGAATTAAGAATAAAGACCACGAATGTTGTAGAAATTAATGAAGAAGAAAACCATGTACCAAACCAAGCTAACAATTTCGTCCCAGCACCAACCTCCTGTACGTCGCGGCAAAAGCAGTATTGGGGAGGGAGGGACGAGGGGGGATTTTTGGATACCACCCTTCTTAACTTTCCGAGAATTTAAATTTGGGATATTTTATAATATGTTAAAATATAGTGTATTGAGTAGGTGTGTGTGAGTGTGTGAATGAAGAAGTGCCTACAAGACAAGCCAATAGACACACTCTTGTGTAGGTGGGTGTGGGAATGTTGCGCGAAAAGAGACGAGCCATTATATATATATATATATATATATATATATATATATATATATATATATATATATATATATATATATATATATATATATATATATATATATATATATATATATATATATATATATATATATATATATATATATATATATAACGTTATTATTATTTATTTGGTCACTTATGTGACATTCTCCATCCTTATATATTATTTTTCTTTTTTTAGTTATTTATTTATATCTTTTAAAGCTATCTCACAATCTACTGATTTTGGCACTTTATTATGCATATAATTTTTTTCTCAAACAACTTGTTTTTGGACGACATATTTCGAAAGCTTTATCAGAAATTTATTTATTTAAATGTTACATTTGTTACCCTTAAATAATTGTTCTTTAATTTAGTTAATAAAGGATTGGTTTATTTTAGGAGATACTAAATTAAAACAATTTGGTCAATTAATAAATAAAAAAAAAGTAAATAAATTAATTAAATAATTAGTTAATTAATTAATTAATTAATTAATAATAATAATAAGTATCTTAATCTATTTAAAGATGTATGTATATAATAATAATAATAATAATAATAATAATAATAATAATAATAATAATAATAATAATACATATATGGTAAATATTTATAAAATTTCTGATATATATATATATATATATATATATATATGTAACACTGCTGCTCTCACTGCTCATATATATATGCTCACTCACTGCTATATGTATGCCATGCTCCAATAATATCACGCCCTACATGAGTTTCCATAAATAGGTTTAATATAAGAAAACGTTCATAGGATTAAATTTAAAG
>JABUQX010125662.1:35000-40477 GCA_015478945.1 Trachelipus rathkii
CGTTTTCAGCCCAATTTACGGTTACCTCTTAAAATATATTTGTGCAAAAACGTTAAATAACATGGGCAGTTTTACCGTTTGCATCACATGTACTCTTTTTGGTTTTTTGGAGTATGTCAATGATACTGTGACATTTCTGACACTTTCATTTTTAATTAGATTTGTGGAAGCCACCGGAACTGCGTCTTTCGTAATTGCAGCCTTCAGTATAATTGGAAAGGAATTTCCTCAAAGTGTTGGAGCAACATTTGCAATGCTTGAAAGTTCATTTGGTATGGGACTTATTGTTGGCCCTGCCGTAGGTGGATCTCTGTATGAAATTGGAGGCTTTAAGCTTCCATTTATCGTAATAGGATGTACATTAAGTATTCCTGCTCTACTAATATGTTTCTTGCTTCCAAAACCAAATGAAAATGAAAATAATGCAGAGTCGTCCAAGGGAATGCTTTGCTTTATTAAAGAACTCCCGATAATATTATCAGCTGCAACAATTTTCTTATCTGCTGTGAGCATTGGTTTCGTTGCCGCTACCTTGGAACCACATTTAAAACCGTTAAACCTTTCCCCATTTCATTTAGGATTAATGTTTATGTTAACTGGAACTTCATACGCTATTGTAGCACCATTTTGGGGAAAGGTTTGTGATCGTTGGATGACTCCACAAGCAGTTTGGTCTATTGGATCAATATTTGTTTGCATAGCATTTTTGTTGCTTGGCCCGGCTCCTTATCTTAATCTCAAAATGAATTTGATTATTATCATTATAGCCTTACTTACTCACGGCCTCGGCCTAGGATGTCAGTTAGTCTCAACTTTTACCGCCTTACATCAAGATTCCCTAACCCTGGGATATCCAGATGATATCAGCACTATGGGTTTGGTATCAGGAGTTTGGATGTCATTTTTTGCCTTGGGAAATTGTGTTGGTCCTGCCATCTCGGGTATTCTTTACGACACGATTGGATTCCCATGGGGTTCTCAATTAATTGTGATTACGAATATATTATTAATTATTTTAACAGCAATTTACACAAGACTTTTTAGAAATAAAAATCTGCAGTTCTTGGGGACAGCAACTTCCGAATCTGTGACATTTATTATCGAAGAAAAAAATTTTGCCAATTACGGAACTACGAATGGTGTTTTAGAAAATGGGATACATTAAATTTTAAGTTAGCAAATTTATCTTAATAGTTTTTATTATGTAATATATATATATATATATATATATATATATATATATATATATATATATATATATATATATATATATATATATATATATATATATATATATATATATATATATAAGTATATATAATAATATAATGACAATATTTAAAATATTTAAATGTTTAAATAACATGTATTTAAAATATTTAAAATATGTATATATATATATGTAATATATATATATGTAATAATAATATGTATATGTATATATATATGTCTCTCTCTCTCTCTCTCTCTCTAACCCCTAAACAGATTAAATATCTCTCTCTCTCACTCATATCACTCTTTCTCACTCTCTCTCCTCTCTTTCTCATATGCTCTGATCACTATTGCTCCATCACCTCCTGTATGTAATTGAGGTTAAAGGGTGCAGACCGGATGGGCCAGCGGAGTGGAGGTCGACCGCCGAAACCGGAGTAAAACCGGAGTAAATTTTTCCGGCCTTTTATCGACGAAAACAAATTTTTTTTGCTTAAAAGAAAAAAAAATAATAAATAAAAAAAAATAAATTAGTTGTTGTTTTATTTATTAAAAACATAATCATTGAGTCTGTAAATAAATAAATAAATAAATA
Organism: Trachelipus rathkii; assembly: GCA_015478945.1. Lineage (NCBI taxonomy): Eukaryota > Metazoa > Arthropoda > Malacostraca > Isopoda > Trachelipodidae > Trachelipus > Trachelipus rathkii. The sequence goes on from JABUQX010125662.1 coordinate 36,808, forward strand.
AATGTTTAATTACCGAATATTATTTTTTTATTGACGTGTATATTCCCGTCCCCACGGTTGTTTGCACCGCACCGCACCGCACCGCACCGCTACGCCCAACGTGTGATGGGGCTGAGCCACAAAACCTTGGAAATGAGGTCATAGAAAGGTTGAAATTTGGTATACACCCTTCCTATCATAAAGGTACCCACATCATATATGGAGTTAAATAACCATACACACCCAAAGGGGGTGCCAACCCAAAAACCTAGAGATATTGACATAGAAGGTTGAAATTTAGTATACACCCTTCATATAAAGGTAACCTCGTTGCAGACGAAGTTACCACGTACACCCCCAAGAGTTACAACCCAAAAAACCTGAGATATTGACATAGAACGATGAGAGAGTATATACTTTCATTTTAGGTACCCACATAATATATGGGGTTAACCGTACACACCCCAAAGGGGGGTCCCAGCCCCAACCTGATATATTGACGTAGAAGGCTGAAACTGGTATACACCTTCATATAAGGTACCCACATGCATATATGGGTTAAATAACCGTACACCCCAAAGGGGGGGTCCCAGCCCACAAAGCCTGAAATATTGACATGGAACGACGAAACTTGGTATACACCCTTCATATAAAATTTAATTATAATATATGGAGTTAAATAACCATACACCCCCCCAAAGGGGGGGTCTCCAACCCCAAAACCTGAAATATTGACGTAGAAGGCTGAAACTTGGTTATACCAACCACTCAAGGTGCCATCATATGGGTTAAATAACATTACATATCAAAAGGGGTCCACCACAAACAAATTCGACGTGGACGGTAAAATATTATCAATCTTCATATAAAATTATCCACATCATATATATGGGTTAAATAACATTGCATATCCAAAAGGGGGTAACTAAACCACAAATTAACATAGAACAAAACTTGGTATACATCTTTCTTATATTATATTAGTCAAAATTAAAGTCAAAGTCAAAATTAAAATTCATGATTTTATTCTTTTTAAGTTTATAATAAAAAAATTTACGTTTTATATAAATCAAACAGCCTTTAGAGCCTCCTGAGCCTCCTACAGCCTCTGAGCCTCTTGAGCCTCTTGAGCCTCTTAAGCCTCCCCAGCCTCTCAGCTCCCCACCTCCGCCTCTCCCCATCTGAGTCACAATGATTCATGTCATATTCTGTATACCTCTAAAGCCTCCTGAGCCTCTGGAGCCTCTGGAGCCTCTTGAGCCTCTTTAGCCTCCCCAGCCTCCCCCCACCTCACGCCCCTCCCCATCTATGATCTATTGATTCATGTCCTATTTTGTATAACATAACACAAACCTTTCATTTATTTTGTTTATAATTTATAAACAGTTTGTTTTTACTAAAATTTACGCTTTTCATATTTATAAGTTGAGAAATTTGTGTTTTTACATACCCTAAACCTGTAAATCAGTAAATCTAACCTCCTCTCTACCCCATTCCTGGATATTTTTACATTAACATAGCAATATTTAACAAAATTATATAATATCCTTGTTGGATTATTATACTGATCAATGAACATATGCTAGCAAAGGTTTCACATCAATAATGCTAACGTGTCATAATCAGGACTAAGTAATCCGCAGCGACAAACCTAACACACGTCCCTACTCAGACCTTTTTCAAACATATCATGGATATTTTTTTTACATTAACATAGTAATATTTAACAAAATATTATCATAACCTTGTCTAAATATCATACTGATCAATGAATATAAGCTAACGTAACAAAGTTTTCACATCAATAAAGCAAACATAGCATCACCTGAACTACGAATATAACGTACACTCACAAACCTAACACATCTTAAACATGAATAAACAGTTAACATTAACAAAGTTCCGTACTTAACATCAGTAAAGTGGCTTAACATTGAGCGCAGAACGTAACATGCTTGCACTTTTTTTTGGCATATCACGAATATTTTACATAAACATAGTAACATTTAACAAAAATTTATCACAACATTATGTAAGTATCATACTGATCAATGAATATATGCTAACGTAACAAAGTTTTCACGTCAATAAAGCAAACATAATCAACTGTACTTCAGATATAATGTACAACGACAGACCTAACATACCTTATACATGAATAAGCAGTCAACATTAACAAAGTTCCATTCTTAACAACAGGAAAGTAACTAACACTGCATACAGAACGTAACCTACTCACACTTTTTTCCAACATATCTCTAACATATCATTACTATTTTCGCATTAACATGGTTATATTTACCATAATCATTGCCTAATTATCATGCTGATCCGGCGTTAATAATGCCAACGTAATAAGTTTGGCTTAACAAAGCAACTAACATATCGGATCTGAGCAAGAATATAACATACAACGAAAAAACCTAACCTGAAAGCAAAGCAGAATAAACTGCCTAATATTAACAAAAGTTTCATGCCACCAACAGTAAAAGTAACTAACAACGCATACAGAACAATCAGGTACGAAGATGATGAATTAAATATTCATTTAACAAATCAATTATAGCGATGTGTTTGTTTATTTATTTTGTTTTATTTCCAGCAAAACTTTTTTGTTTTTTAAAACTTTTATTTCTTTTAATTTTTTCTACACTTTGTTTTAAAAAACTTTTATTTATTTAATTTCATTTCTTTTAAAACTTTTTTTTGTTTTAAAACTTTTGTTTTGTTTTTGAGTTCTTTTATTTTCCTTAAAACTTTTTTTTTTTTTTTTTTAAAAACTTTTTAATTTTTAATTTTTTTTTTTTTTTATTTTTTTTTTTTTTATTAAATTTTTTCATTTCTCAAGTTTATAGCGTAAAATTGTGTTTTTACATACCCTAAAACGGTAAATCAGGAGTGAATCAGTAAATCATCAAACCGCCCCTCCCTCCCTCCCCTACCCGTTCAACCCTGATCTATTGAGGTATTGATCTATTGATCTATTGAGCTATTGATCTATTGACTCAAGTCATATTTAGAGTATCATTTTGGATAAACATAGCATAAAAATATGTTCTTTTTATGCCAACACTCGAATATATGTTGACTTAACAAAGTTTCACATCAATAAAGCTAACATAACATAACCTGATGTAAGAATCTAATGTATAACATCAAACCTAACATACCTTAAACACGAATAAACAGTCACCATTAACACAATACCATACTTAACAATTGGAAAGTAACTGACGCAGCTTACAGACCGTACCCTATTCACACTTTTTTTTCAAACATAGCTCTAACATATCACTGTTATTTTACATTAACATAGTAACATTTAACAAAAATTTATCATAACCTAACCTAATTATCATACTGACCAACGAATATATGTTAACGTGACAAAGTTTTCATATCAATAAAGCTAACATATAACCTGAACTAAGAATATAATGTACATCAGTCAAACCTAACTCATCTTAAACACAAATAAACAGTTAACATTAACAAAGTTTCATAATTAACAACAGTAAAGTAACTAACATTGCATACAGAACGTATCCTATTCACGCTCAAAACATATCTCTAACATATCACCGTTATTTTTACATTAACATAGCAACATTTAACAATAAGTTACCATAACTTATCCTAATTAGCATAGGGATCAACAAATATATGCCCCTAACGTAACAAAGTTTTTGCA